>QNGE01002249.1:67501-121306 GCA_008508345.1 Paragonimus westermani | reverse complement strand
CGAAAACTCGCACCTCCGACTTGACAATCCACCACAATATCAGTGTGTCCATTCTATTTCTGATATTGACTGCGTCAGTCAGGAACATGGTTGAGTGGCAACCAATCCACTTCTCTTTTTAGAAGCTTGAGTGTCTGCAATCTTCTACCCATTCTTTTCTTCAGCTTTGCTCGTGCATTGTCTGACGAATGGTTTATTTTCTTTCCGGACTTTCTCTAAAATGCATTAAAATGCACTCCTCTACCACAGCGCTTCTTGTACTACCTTTCATACACCTTTCTTCCCAGTTTAGATATTGTTATTGCAGTCTTTCTTCCGTCTGTTTATTCTCAGAGAGATAAGGGTTTCACTTTCGTGCTAGCCAATCAATCAGCTAACCAGCATTGGCCGGCTGGACACAAAGGCCTCACTCACTCCTTCGGATTTGCACTGGTTATGTGGTGTGTAGGTAGAACCGCAGGTGGTGCAGCGCAAGCTATTTGCGCTGACGGTTAAGCATAGACGTCCCTTGGCTTCAATCACTGTGACAGACTAATCCGCACCGTATGCGGCCAACCAATTACAAGCATTCGAAAGCACTCTTCACGTGCTTTCTAAACACATTATGTACTTGTCAACCACATCGTCATGCTGGCCAGGCTTAGCCACAATTGGACGAAAATTTTGCACCTTTCGCTTCTCATCTCATTAGCCTATCGATCGATTTCTGCTTGACAGTCAGAAAACAGTCGAGTGTACTTTCTTTCGTTTTGATATTTAAATGTCTTGTCATGGTGACTCGGTCTTCGTGGGTCACGTTATCCTGGTTGCTCAGCGTTTCCTTTTAATTTGATAGCCCCTCCGGTTGGTCAACCCGCCCACCATGTAGGGTGACTTCACTCATCTGAAGGTCGCAATATATCGAGGACACAGTCGTCTGCATGTTCAAACCTCATCTGCCCTGACGACTGGCCGAGCAGCATGTCAATGGGTCAATTTCTGTAATCCGGTTTCAAATGCTAACGGAAGCTACAACACTTTTATGCAAGTAAATGAATCCATACGTTAACCGAGCTCATAAGGCGAGCTCACCTAGAAAGAACCCACTTGTGGAAAGCATAGATTTCTACCTGATTTGAACCGGCTGCGAGAACATTGTGTTGTTAACCGGAAAATACCCCATCAAATGAGTTAAGAAGTCACATTGAGAGTCAAAAAATTTCAAATTTGACCCAGTTACTCACTCATTTATCAAATGACCCAGAAGACAGACTTCTTCAGGTGGACTGCTTTGTGGGACTTGTGAAACAGTTCACGTTGGAAGCCGCCAAATCCACTGCTGTATATTGAAAGTGTATTACTGACAAACGATTTGGCAGATTCGTTGATTCAGAAATGTTCTATCTGTAATGAATCTGAGCTTCAACTAATCTCAAACCAGCAATGAAAAATACTGTGCCGTTTGAGTCACCATACTAAGATTCTTAAATTTGGACTCAACGACTCACCCATCCAAACGTATCCTATGGAACCCAAAAACAGTCCAGGAGATGGACTGCTTGAGCAATAAGAGCACTTCTGCTATCTACTCTATTCTTCTCGATATCATTTAGTGTCGTATTTTCATTTGGTCAATCCCTATCTACCTAACTGTGCGTCTGGTCTACCTATAATAAGTTTGCAGTTGTTGCAAGCGCTACGTTCGCCCGATTGTCGCTAACTAAATTCTCGCGCAGAGATAAGAACTGTGTTATTTAATTCCAGGCAGTGATGACTGGGCGGATTTTTTCGATCTGTGCAATCAGATTAGATATAACAAAAAGTCACCCGGATGTTTGTTCTGTCACACAAACTTTACGTTTTATATATTCAACACGTCTGACACGATCTTGACGACGGTGGCCGCAAAGCTTAATCCGGTGTTTTCATGGAAGGTCATAATGCACCATCTAGTCCAAGCAACGTTTTTCAGCTTACAGACAGCTACTAGTGCGCTAGCAAAGTCCCATCTATCTTGTTGACAATTGCGAGTCAACTACTCGTCTTAGTTTTCGAGCACACCTGAAGGTTAGTCAAAATCATACGCTGAAATGGAAGTACATTTCGTAAAACCTACATACAGGATCAAAGAAATCTCCCACACAGAATTCACAAGCATAGCAGTTCCAAAGGTCTTTGTGAAAACCGCAGACCCGCAGTAACCACTAGGTGAAAAGACAGGTTCTTTCCGAGGACAATGCAATGACAGTCTTCTGCTTTCGACAAAAGTCTGGGTGATCTTAGTAGCATTTCGGCATTCTTGCACATTCTGTTAAGACGGTTGTATACCACTGAGGCTCCATCCATGCACCCCGTACGTCTCCCTCTTGACGAAGAAGCACGAGTTAGCAAGAGTGGAGTGTGATGTTATTTAGAAGCGAATCATTCGGATGGAAAAATCGAAATTCACCTTTATATACTTCCGTGCCAGGGTAGCAGGAGATTATGCATACACAACGCAGTTCACACACTTACGTAACAAAATGTTGCCCTAGTCCAAACGTTTGGTCGTGTGTGGAACGGGTTATTTTGTGTTCGTGTGGTAAGTTGACCCTATCATTTAGACTGAGTGTTGGCATCAATCCCAAAGGAAGACCATATGCACACATTATGTGCTTCATGTCTGGATTGTGCTTTATTAGTGCACTGTTCACTACCTGTCTTGATTAGTTTCTCAATCTACGTTTAAATATCCATTATTGTTAGATAAATCACAGGGTCAGTGAGACAGCGATGTTGAGAAAAACAGATTTTCTTGTTTCTGACGCCTCGGTTACAACGAGTAGCCTTTGTCAAGACAATTTTTTGATCAAATAGTTGAGCAACCCTAACCTCTGCGCTCAGAAGAAGTTCGTGTGAACATTTAATCTTCCCTGGCCCACAATCAATCAAGCTCACCGTTGGGAACAGTGACTGTGTACTTGATAACAAACACGCCGTCCATAACTTATATCGACCGTTTTCTGATGTATCATAGTCACCGTTTTCATATTTATTGTGTTGTAATCAAGTATTGTTCGGTACTCTGTCGTTCTCATGAATTCAATGGGTATTTTCGAACAAATCAAATGATTAAATCAGTAAGAGGTGCTAGTAGGGAATTAATTAAATCAAGTGGTTACGGTTGGCGGTTTGTCAGCTAATCACTGAGCGCAGACGCCCATGTAATATTCGATGTTCCGGCACTCAAGGCCTGCCGCATATCCCAACGATGTACATCCTCTGTTCACAGATAACAACGGGCTGTTCGCACACAGCGAGGACGAAATACAGCAACTAGCCACGGCTTTCACGACCGCCGCATCCCAGTCTGGGCTGATCATCGACACAGGCGAAACATTTCCCCTCCTTCAGCCCTTCAGCCCACAATCGAGATGCTGTCGAGAGCCACGCAGTCTTCTACTATTGGGGTAGCAACTTGATCATAGATCTGTCCGTGGACCGCCAGCTGCATCAAGAAGGTTAGTGTTGCTTTCGAATGCCTCGAAAGATGTGTCTGGAAAAATCACAGCCAGAGGATGGCCACCAACGGAACTTGCTCTATCTGAACCATCTTCATTTGCAATACCTAGGACGCATATCGACTAATCGGTAGTCGGACATGGTTCCGAACACTGAGCTACTGTGGCGAGCGGACACGGACTGGACTGAAGCCACGCTGATGCTTAATCAGCTTCGCTGCCCAGACCATGTCGGTCGGATGGGCGATGACCGTGTTCCAAAGCAGCTTCTGTCTGGACAACCGAAATTAGACATGCAAAATCCTGACGATCAAAGGCGGAGATACCAGGTAAGTCCTAAAGGTCAAAGACGGAGATACTAGGCAAGTCCTTTACAACATCAATTTTGGATGTTGGGAGGACTTAGCCTTGAACCGGGCAGTGTGGAGAAATATGACCCGGTCGGGCGTCCCCAAGTTCAGTGAGCAACCGTGAACTGAAGCGCGCGCTACACAGGGGAATTGTTGGTGCCATAGGTCATCGTGGCATGACTATATGGCGACGCGATATGTGCGGCCGCGAATGCGCTGACCGTTTGTGATGAGTAGGTCATCAGCGTACTCTTAGTACACAGTCGGCGGGAAGGCAACCAGTACGTTAGGGCTAAATAGGGCACGTCAACTATCTTCAATTTTCCTCTTGCTCACGTCAACCAACTACTACTGTCGTTTGGAGCTCACCCGCTCCCATTTTCAGAAATATGGTTGTCTGTGGGCTTCGACTCCTTTTCTTTGAAGCTTTGCTGGTGCACTGCATGGTGAATGTTCCGTCTTGTGTTCTTCCAATCCAACCTTGCACTAACCAGTAAGCCTACAGTGGACTATTCCTTGTATTATATTTCCAATATTTTTCCTTCCAGTTCAGATCTCACCGATGCAGTCTCTCTCCGTCTAGTTCTCGAGAGATATGGATTTAAATTNAATCGAATACAACACTCCTGAGGAAGGCCACCCGAGGTGGTTGAAACGTAGAGTATTACAACTTGCTCGAAACGTTGTGTTATTCCCAATCTGTTCATCAATGAGTAGTCTACCTGATATGACCTTTGCAGCTTCCACTAGATTCATTCCACATCGCGCTGTGTGGTGTTCATTCGTGTGTGTGGTTCAGTCTATCGAAACAGACGGTTGACATAAACAGAGTGTGTGTTAATCGTGAGGGATTCAACATACATCCGTTCCGTGTAAGACTTGAAACCTTGTCGTAGGATCCGGGCGATGTCATAATCGATTTCATGATCTGCAGCTAACGCACCCAATGCTCTGACCGTCTCTTGAGGGAAAACATATGTTGCGTGATTCTAACCTTCAATCGTCCGGATATCTGCCAAATGTATTCTCCCGAGCACTGTATGCAGCTCATCTTACAAACACAATTGGTATGATCGTGTGGCTTGATTGGGTCTTTCATCTTCACCATATGGCATTCCAAGACGTTTTCCTTCCCATTTCTCTATGGAAAACATGGATGTGTTTTCCCATGATGAAATTACTCTTGTCTCGTATGTTCCATAGCTTTCTTCTTATTTTACATCTTACCATCGGGTCCATCTATTCTTCTACGGAGAAACGAAGGTTTCATTTTCATAATAGCTCACCACCCAGTTAACCACCATCGACCACGTGTATCACAAACGCCTCCACTCACGTCTCCCAGTCTGGTTCATATTGGATACGGACTGTGTAAGTGGAATCGTAAATAGTGCTTCCCAAGCCAACTGTGATGAAGTTTACGCACTAGCGTGCTTTGGTTTCGGTCACTTCGACAGGATAAACCGCGTAATGACGCTGTCGCTCGTTTGCGTGCACTAGAAAAAGACTCGATCATGCAAAACGTCATTCTAAGCATATGAACATTCTTAAGTCGGAAGCAATAAATCCCCCATTCGTCTGTCCTCATCCCGACAGACTGATCGAACTATCTGTGAGTGGTTCACACTGACTAGAAATGGAAAAGCTGCACGACTGAGCTTTCATTTTGGACACGCTCAATAGTTAAGTTTTATCAACCTAATTAGTAGACGTATATGACAAGCTCGTCAAAACTATGATCTTGAATATTCTAGTCTGCCATGGTCATCTGGTGTCACATTCATTGCAAAGAAAGAGGTCTAAATTCGGATGTTCTCACTGTTCGCAACACTGACAAAAATGGAAAACCCAATTCGGATCAGCTTAGATACCCACGTGGCTGAAAAAGCAGGGATAGGTCAGTTTAGCATACTGATTCGGGATAGAATCAAAAAGCCTTTCAATTCCCATGCTGTTCTGTCCATGTACAATGCGAAACAGTTTGTTAATGTAATACATGGGTTGAGCCACGCGCTATTATATAGCTGCTCACGCCCAGCTACTTGAGCCTACGGCAGCCGACCTGAACACGCTCCCCACGTCTGTTCGTTTGGTATCCAATGCAGTACTAAGATATTTACATGTGTCGTTATTAACGCAAAACATAGCTGGCAGTTTTCTTACAGACTTGGTTCAGCATCTGTCGTCGGTTAACCGGTGGTGTTGGACCAAGCTTGAAAAGTCATACCCATTCATTGTGACCTCTACTACTACTAAGAGGGATCACACACTCAACTAGGCTATGTGATCATAGGCTGCAATCCCACAATTCTCCACAGTCTTCCACACACAAAACGTAAAGTAACCTGCATTATGACTGGTGACAGCTGCATGCATTAAGGAATGATCTTCTTAAGTTCACCTCTTTAAACGGAGTCCCTACAGAGTCTTAAATCCTCGAAAATGGATGTGAAAGAAGGCTATTCCCGTCGTACAGCTCTTTATTTTTTTCTCCCGTAGAATTGGCATCTCTTAACAAAATGAATGGGCTCTGAGAGGCATGTGATGCTTGTACTCCAGTTTTGACCATTCGAAGACGCTTCTCCCCTTCTAGCAACGATCGATCGTTTTAGACGTCAGTTACGCTGGCATGCGCGAATTTCAATTCAACAGTATTGTCAGACACTGTCTTGTTGCTTACCTTACCAAGCAACGTAATGATAAGACCAAGCAGTATTTTTATGATCTTGGAGTATAATCTGTTCACAGACATCAGGTTGGTTAGATTCGGAAAGATGGATGTACTTAAAAAGGACCTAGTCTGGTCTTTTGGGAGGATGTAGTAGGGATCTGTCTTTAAAAAACCCCTCTCTCATTGATAGTTCAGTCCTCTGGATTAGCAACAGTCTGTTATATCTGTACCGTTTGGAGCGCCACTAACATATTTGCTGCACAGTATCCAGGTTGTCCTTTTCCGTCTTTATATCCGACCGTGCACGCTGACTGTACTCAAATACGTTCCCCATAAAGTGCAACCATGTAGAATTTGTACCCATGTGGGCTGTATAACTACGTTTGGGAACATCTTGCGTTAGCTTATTTACGACAGTGAGTGCTGTGTCAGTTACACGAACAGGTATGCTCTGTATGTCTTTAAACAGATAAATCTTGCAGACATTTGGAAGGGTGACCGCGACCAGTAAGCTTGAAACGGTACCACCATAAAGGTATGTTTGTCACTGCACACCGTTCTGAACCGTTACTGCAGAGCGTATATGGCCTCTATTCTGTTAAACGCACTCACAGTCGTATGTCCTATTATCAACATCTATTTGTCTTGTATTTGTTACCTGATGGACCCGTTCACCTCGTTGCCCAGTGATCAGCTCTATAATAGAGTTATGTGTGATTTTTTCTTTACTGCAATTCAACAGATTATGCGAATTAGTGACTTTAAATGCCCTCAGATTAAGCTCGAAGCCGGCAGTTTTCAAGCTTAACCGATTTCTCTTACCTTTGACTTTCATGGAAAAGTTTGTTATGTTCTCGTGCAAATGGAGTTACATGATCACAGTAGTCACAGAAACCATCCAAACAAGGTTACGTCCTGACCACTGAAAAGCACGTGGGTACCAAACCGCGAAACACCGCTCCTATAGGTCGTAGTGTTCATGGACCTATCATATTTGAACTAGCTAGTGAAGTATGGGTATTCTTCTTCACTCGTAACTTTATTCAAAACTATTATGAGCCTGGTTAACTGGTTTTAACGCAGGAATTTTGTGGCGGTCGCTGATTGGCTGCTGCAACGCATTTGTCCTTAGGTAACCAGCAGCAGTTCAGTGGCTCCGAAGTGACAATAAATAGGCCACGAAAGTTTTCAGCATTTTTACCTCATGAAAAGGCTCGGCCGCCAAGATTCGACGTCCTTAACAGTCATTGTCTGGATCGCCCCAAGCTCCACGGCTCGAAGGCATTTGAGAACAGGCTGAGGTTAGAGGGGATCGGTGGTCAACTGTCGATGTATAGATATTGCCTGATTGTCTCGGTAAGAGACAATCAGTACGTGTTAAATTAAACGAAGTCAACGGAGCAGCGCTAAAAACGTTCGCCTCATGCAAGCGTTTCCGGAGTTCAACTGCCGGTAGTGGAACGGATCTGTACTGTCAGTGAGCGCTATTAAGAGCGTAAATGGAGGTTCATTCAAACACAAAAGACGTGGTCAAATTTGAGTGAAGTTCAATTTCACTTAACCAAATCTCCGACTACTAATTAGTAGTTAGCACCTCAAAGTCTTCACTACCATCCCTTCCCGCCTAGCTTCTTCGCTCGAAACCTGCCCTGCTGGCACCTCTAGTTCTTCAGGAATTAACCCATTTTCACGACGACAGGCTTCCAAGGTCACAAATATTACTAGGTTTGGGTCGCGCAGAGCCACTCGGTGAGTTATTTGCGCGGTCTCCTTGGAACGGTAAGTCTGTAAAAGTCTGAAAAGTTTATACCATTTCACTGTTCATCAAACGCAATGATGGTGAACAACCTGCTTTGTGCAACATAATCCACTAGCTACTGAATGACTAATTTATGGAGAACAGTCGGTAACTAGCTACACAATTACCTGACTCTTTATACATTAAGACCGGACAATTGGTATGGACCTCGAGAAGACTTTTCCTGTCCAGGAGCAGTGGACAAAAGCATCACGCAAATGTCGGACATTCTTCTAAATGTGGTCAGTTAATCCTCAGTGGAGAGCTGCTTACATGCGGAACTGTTAACTATGGGATTACGTGGCTCAGCGAACCCCTGGAGGATTGCCACTGTAATGTAACGTTTAGCAGTGTACTCTCCGACTAACTTTTTTGTAGTGGCGATGACATGGTACTGCACATCTGATTTGTGCTAGACCACCAGTAGCCTGTTTACCAGCCACCAGTGTGTGTTGCTGATACAAAGTGCGGCTAATTGTGGGCAGCCACACCGTTTAGCTACTGAAACTGGACCCCTTTTAGTCCACTGAGATGTCGGGAAAAACCACCCACACCACCCACTTCATCTCAATAACTATGTGATAGGTATCAAATTTACTACTAGTAGACCTGAACGAAAACCCTGATTAATATTCTGACAATTTCTGTCTTTCATTGAACTGCGCTTCAGCGATAAGAAGGCCAATTACGTATTTGGAATATCCACTCAAATGTTCGAGACGTTTCACCACAAAGACTTTTCATCATGTTAAATTCATCGGTGAGTTCACACCTTGAGTTCGGGACTCAAGCTTGCTGAGGGTGTTCAACGAAGGACTTTAAGACGGATTAGTACACCCAGGACGTTATTTTTCCTGACGGGTTGTTTAGGCTATGTTTCATTCCTCCTTCATTCCTGTTTTTTCATATTCTTAGTTTACGTGGGATTCTCCACGTACCCACCTACCCATTGTGAAACGTGCCTATGCTCAACACAAATGGCTAATCAAGGGATAGTTCGCCGCTTGATTTCCGAGTGATACTTGCATCTTTATTCGAGCTCGATCAACAGTAAGCCTTATGGGCAATAACAACGGTGGAGGGAACACGGGACTCAGCAGAAGTACACATCGTGTTGCCACATTTGCAAGCGGTACAGGGTGGACGGATGGGCCGTTGCTCGTTGAAGACGCGACCAATCAGGACGCAGCTTGAACCTTGGCACGAGTGTGGAGCACACAGGCGACCTTGATGCGTACGCAACAATACTCATTCTCTCTCCGAGTATGCCCAGTGGGGAACTCCTTACGTTGAAACAGCATTCCCAGTCGATGATTTCACCCACAGACTTGATGCACACGTTTAGCAAATCGAACCAACAATGTGGATGGAATGATCATCAGGGAACTTATTGTGGAATGAAGTTGCCTTCCATTTGTCACTGTTGTCACTAGTCAGCTGTTTGTTTTTTTGTCGCATGCTGATATGTGCCTGTAATGTGTTTGACAGACCACCTATAGAGACCCCGTCTTCACATTACAGTTACACCATCACGGTTACTGATCATTCTCAACATTTTTGTCTCAAACATTCTACTTCTTCCGAGTCTTCCTTAAAAGTACAACAGATTCATTTGTACGTCAGCGCGTAATCGGTACAGATCCAATGAAAATTTGCCTCTGACAAACAAACAACCGTGAATGACCACATAAGTTTCTCTGTTCTGTCGACCCTATTCATCTGTTAACTACCCATTAACAACCTTGTCAATATTTGTCCAATGCAATTCACTGGAACCCACTGGTCAGCTCAGAACCGATCTAGAAACTTTAGGCATTGGCTCAACCCCACTAATCTTAGGGAAATGTTGTCGGTTTGTTTGTCCATGCTCTCGACTATGATTCACAGCTTTTCTTTATTTGTGTGGCACTTGTTCTGCCATTGCTTTGCTCTGTTCGGATCGGTATTTGTCGAAGCTAGTCATATCGTTTTTTCGTCAGTGTTTAAGGTATAGGTAGTTGCTAGTTTTTCGGCAGCCGACGTGGTGGTCCACATTACAACTATTAAGGCCTATCCACACGGCAAAGGAATATGAGGACTAATCGATAGGTTGGCCACCCCAGTGTTAGCGAACGGGCATTTGCAATGGGGCGACATGCATTTACGACAAGCCTGTCGCCGCTTAGGCTTCACCTCTGTCTGACCACACCGTCTGCGTGTCGCATTGACCTTGCAATGGATTGGTTATTTGAGCCGGTCTAGGCCAGACAGAAGGCAAGCCAACTGCGTCTGTTTCGTTTCCCCACGCGCAAATTCGTCTGCTGGGCTTTTGATTTTCACCCCCCCCCGTTGTTCGCTTTGATCTGGGGGAGGATGCCGCAGGAGGAACAAAGTGGATGTCAAAATTAAGGCATGAATCCAGATGATCCACGGCAGCCCACCCGAAATTTGCTGAATGTCCAGCCCATTAAAAGTTGGAACCGAATGTTTCTTTGTGTAACGAAGTGCTTCAAAATGTGAATTCGGACGAGTTTTGTTTCTTCACACCTCATGCCGTTGATTGATCGACTGGTGCGACTTTGAGGTCCATAGCCTAAACAAGCAACAGTCGTCCAGTAAATTTATAGGTAGTTCATCTTATGCCTTACATGAATGCAACATCCCATCGGCCGCTTTCCTCTTTGAGTGAACCGTTTCTGACGGTTTTCAACGCATGGCCACCAGTTCTGTGTTGTTCTGTGTGATCATCACTTTAGTCAGTCTGTGTGCAATAGATGAAGATGTCCTTATTAACCCTGAATTCAGTGTACACTCCGAGACATACACGCTGGCCGTTTTGGTACATCTACCATTCAATAAAATGTATGTATCATTATACGGGATCAGATAGACTTGTCGCATCCGGATACCCGGTTGTACATATATACAACTGCATCCAGTACATGGACAACGAAACTTTTCACTTCATGTACGCGCTTCGATCATCCTGCCGATATACAAAGCGAGAACAACACTTAAGGGCTTGTGTGTGATGTATGGACTGTCAGCACTGGCCAGCAAGGATGAGAAACAAGCTAAGATCACGAGAAAAAAGGTGACCACAACTAAATGGTCGATAACATGAATGACGCAGTAGACCAAATGGGAACGCTTGTTTAGCACAAGAGTTCATCAAATTTTTTTAAAAGCTGAACGTCATACAATTGATGGTAGCTTTCATACACCTATAGACTTTCCAGTCAGCCCCTTTCGAAAGAAGCACCACATTCAGTGTTCACCCGACAGCTGCGATTAGCTGTGAGTGGTCTTCAAAGTATATATAAAAACTAATATCCCCTACTACTCAGCAGTAATCAAAATATCGCTCGACAAGTTAATGATCTCTGTGACCTCTGTTTGGAGAGAGGTTCTAGTCGTGAGGCCATCGTTTGGAGTTAACAGGACATTTAGTGTGTTTCCTGCCGAGGCGATTGGGCAACCTGGGCATTACTCGCAGGCAAATGTTGGTGAGCCTTTACACACAAGTTAGCTCTTTCTAATGTGAGTTCAGTGACTCAGTGGTCAACGTAGTTATCTCATGAATGCGTCCTGACCGTGACAAGAATATGTACTACCGGCGAGCTCTAACGAAGACGAAACTCAAGTGTAGAGCTTCTTTTTGGAAAGGGTTGGCTGAACTGAATGTGAGGGTATGACAGCTGCGACCAACGTTGAGTTATATTCATTTTACACAAACCCAATAATTTTTACCACTCACCATTAGTCTTATCAAATGAACGAGTTTTCTGGCCTAACGTCTCAGAATCTCAATCGGTAATAGGGAAGGTGATTGAAGTTAGAAGTTCTCCTAAACAGTCAGAACGTGGCATAAGAATATGTACTAAATACGTGCTATAAGATTCAGGATGAGCTGTAGTCTGCAGCATCTTGATTGACTTCGCTTGTGAATCATCAGAAGTATCCAGTTGAACTCACTGTTGCATTTCGAGTGCATTTGTCTATGCATGTTCATTGACTAATCGAATAACTTTGACATGTACACTTTCAAGACAATTACCTTTGTGACCTGATACATTTGATACTTTAATGATTCTAGCTTTTCACCCTCTCCTTTAAAGAATGATGTGGCCTATAAAGGCGGTTATGTTTATTCATTCTACGCCCAGCAAGGTCTACCAGTTTAGCTTTGTTAACACCATCGAAGTCGGTGCCACCAACGCGTGTTCTCTGTTTGGTACAACTGCTTATCACAATCATGATTACAACAAATAGACTTGTGTTATCAAACAGTCCGATAAGAGAAGGCGGGATGAACAGCACGACAGCGTCAGATACACAACTGCAGACCATCTGTCCTGTATTCCGCCAGCGAAATGACCCCTATACCTTCCTCTCTCGTTCTGTCTGGATTTAGCGCTATTCACAGATTCCAAACAAAGCTGCTCATCGATGACCACATTTCTCATTGTTTATGCGTCTCCGTATGTTATTGCAGTACTCTATTTCGTTCTATTCAACTTTTGTACCGAACGCTTCATTCCACCGATATTATTGGGTGGGATGAAAGTATTTCATATGTTCTCATCTCATCTTTTTTCATCCAAACATTTGAGAGTAACAAAACCTCGTCTTGCCGCTGATTCCCCTACAGTTACTAACAATCTGTTCCATGTTATAATCATAGCAAACTTATGATCACGTGAATCATCTGCTTTGGTTCATTGTCACTCTGTAGAATCCGTTGGTAGCTGTGGCACAGTCGACAACGTCGACCTGAGCTAGGAGTCATGACGTCCGAATGGTCGTAACCCTGTTACTTTAAACAACTTGGGCCCTACCTACAAATGGTAAGGTAAGAGTTCATTTATCGAGCTGGGCAGGTATAGGCATTACCACTGAATGGACTTTTGAGCATAATGTCTCTGTTTGTACTGAGCCAGCTGGAAAGTGCATTCGAACACGAATACTGTTCGTGTGAAAGCTAACTCCACTGAAACAACAAGGAGCTATGGGGTTGAAGGTTGGGTTACTTGCTGTTATCTTGAACGACCCACTTTACACATTCACAAAGGCATTACATTAATCTGGAGGCTACAGTGGTGCGCAGCCACTCATCTCTCCTCCTTCCAAGCTGTTTGGATTCACAACATGACAGCCTTATCCTAACACATATAATACTGGTTGATCCTGAATGACCAACTATCATATGAATCAGAAAATGGAAACAGAGTAACGTCACAGGACTAACTGCCAACGTTGCTGTCGTCAATTCAGCCATTTCTGCGGTACACCGGCTAGAAAACAGTCGGGACGTTCATGTCTGAAGTAGAGAATGACTGGGCTCTTGAACAATGTCTTTGCCTCAAGAAAGCGGTTAGATAGTGACATGATACGGTAAATTCCGTTTTCGAAACTAGTATACCAGCACTTCCCCATCTCACAACCTAGTGAACCGTGTTTTATCGTGCATTCATCCGCTAATCCTCCCGGTTTAGATAAGTCGCTCACAAAGTTCAGTTTCATAGGTCACCCGTCACACCGTGACAAAGTACATTCAGTTTGTGATTTCTCGATTAGACCGTTAAGTGAACTGTGAAACTCAGAACCATGGGTGGATGCCTAAGATTCATGTGGCACAGTTGTCACGCGGTGAAAATGAATGCGGTTCTATCAGTGGCTTAGATTCGGTTGAAGTTGTTATCTTTCACATTTATTGTTCCCCAGCTTCATTGAGGTCTACCAAATTATTTAACGTTGCTGAGCTTCATGATTTTCAGGCGGTTGGCCAAGAGGTTTGTATGGTAGTAGAATACAAGGATCATTTGTCTAGTTACTTTTCGGCTTCTCTGGGTGACGGCTGATTCGTTAACATACGGTTGATGAAACAGCTAGACCGTTTCAAGTTCATATATGAATAACTTATTTTCAGAAGAATTAATTACCGGATGCAGTTTACTCGTACATGGATAGCCGGTTACAAACTTTGTACGTGATAACGTCAAGTTATGTGCAGAAACCTGTTTGTTAATCTACTGTTTTACAGATCAGCGACCATGGGTTTCATCCTTACCCACTTATTAACAGGTGTCCAGTCAGTTCAAATGCTCATGTGGAACAGTTTTAGAGAATGCATTTGAAAATTTCTGTAATCAACTCCGATCCACATCCTTATACGGTAAGCTAGAATGCATAACAGCGATACGCCACCGAGATCGGTTATATACGTGATTAACGCAGTAGCCATGGGCGTTATCAAACCACTACAGATAAACCAGTCAGAAATGTTACCAGTGAAGGTAACTAACAAAAGCAAGGTTATATCAGTGTTTGGTGTTCTGTCACTATTTACGGTGAGCAGTGATATCATTTATGTATAGTTGGACTGTCGACGAAACTACACAACATCCGAGTCCACTAAATGGCCTCTGTAACACGGTGTCTAATTGTATCCCAGATACTTCACCGACAAGTCGATGAAGCTGCGGTGAGACGCCCTTCAACCTCCGTGGAGGCCAACATCGTGTAGAAGTCTATTCGATAATAACGAATAAACGTTAACAATGAAAAACGCAATTGGGGCGGAAGACGACTACAAAAGATCAATCGTAGTATTGAGGTTGTAATTCAAGACAGGCAACTACGCGGCTAAACAAATACTTATTATGAGTAAAACCCGTTTACTTGCAATCATCCAGCCAACTTAGCATAAAGTAACTTGAGATTTATTGGGCTGACAGCACTGTTTGCGTTTTAGTCGTTCGGAATTTCGTTCAGCTAAGTTTTGACGATCTTAAGTAACTTTCTGATATGGCTGTTTACCCGAATGAGGCTTAGACAAGACATCTGATGGATTTTCATCAGAGGACGCTTTTTGAATTATTTGACCTGCATGTCCGTTATGTGGAAAACCATTTTACTGAGTGTATTAGGCATTATATTCCCGGAACGGCTAAGTTCAGTATGACAGTGATGAACTACTAATGTGGATCCCAGTCATCAAATATTTGTCCGAGATTTCTCATTCTTGAAAAAATTCGATATACCAACACCAGCTGTCGAATGTACAGTATTCCGACACTGAATTCGGAAAGTATTTGGTCCACCGTCAAGCACAGCAGATAAAGATACTTCAGTAGATTGGATCGCACTTTTCGGTGGAATGGAATAGAAATGCCTCATTTGTTACAGAGACATGTGACGCACCTTAGCCGCCAATAACCTCATGAATTACCCGTGCTCTATGGTTAGAACAGTACGAGAGGGGTTGGAAAAACAAGTTTTTATTCATTGTGCGTGTGACAAGACAGTGACCAAGGCATAACAGTTGTTCAGGCATGTGCCAGAAGTATTAGCATGAATACGTTGCTAATCGTCAAAAAACATAGCCTAGGATATCCCGTCCGCTGAATTAGATCCAGCTTCGTGAATACAGCTTAAACTTGTTCATCCTGTACGATTAAGATGTACATCAGTTTCTGGCTGTTAACAAGTAAATCGGGACAACGGTTTAATTTTCTGGATCCCGAGACAAGTAGGATGTGGAGCAAACAAAAAACTTCTGAATGAAACGCAGGTGGAATGTTAATCTTATCTTTCAGACTTAATAGGCTACCAGAAGTAACAGCAGATGGCACGTGGGAATTAGCGGTTCGCAAACAGAATCTCCCTTTCCGTATACTTCGAAAATCATCGTGTGGCATTGTTTCATTGTTTCACATAAGACTGGTGCGACTAATGGGCAATTGTGGAACTAGTGAACAACAGAACTCATCTGTGTTCTTAATTAACCTAGTATTCGGCATGTTCTGGTTTGAGAGGGTACGACAGTTAAGCAACCATCGTCCTACGCCGCAGCAACTGGAAATTTGTTTGAATGGTAATCAATATTTATATCCCAGTGAGTGTCAACGCTGGCGAAGTGTCGACGTAACTGTCCTCTAGTGTACTGAGGCTAAGAGAGGTAGACGAGCTAGGATGACCGTTTTGTTCGAACACAACACCGGTCCCCGTGGTGGATGTCTGCGTTTACAGTTGGTGGGTGTAACAAAATTCTGTAAAAAACTGCAGTATGGATTCATGTTCTTCAGACCATACAAACAAACTCGGGTATAAGTACAAATAACATTTTGTATTTCTAATAAGAGAATGGAAAAAATTGAACTCAAAAGTACAATGCACCAGCTGAAAAACTGAATTCACCAAACGTAGAGTAGAAGCGTTCGATAATAACGCAATCTTTTAGGATGGCGACAAAACCAAGTTTATCAGCATCATAATGAGAGCAAAAGGGTTTTGAATAGACAGTAAAAACACTTCTGGATTGTTAACGACATCCCACTACGATAAGCTTTTAAGTAATGCAAATAAGCCATCATCTTGAATGAGGCCTACGGAACCATAAACAAATACACGGACAGGTGGAAAGGCTGAGTAAAGTGAACACTTCTGCCAAGAAGCCGGTTATGGACGTTGAAGCGCTCAACAGTAAATTTAAGAGGACAACAAATAACTACTTCTCAGCTATTGTAGAGTTTTCCCTTTCTACTGATTCGTCTATCACAACAGTGAGTTTGGCCGTCTTCGAACAATGTGTCCGATTGAAAACCAACAAAGCAAACTTGCCTGACGACCTATCGCCGATTGCTCTTCGGGAATGCACGAACTTCTACGCCTACTTCTAAATGAGCTGTTCACTCTGTGTTCCACATTATGCAAAATCGTTGACTGTTGGAAGACGACACGGATCATAACAATTCTCAAGAAGGGAACGACCAATTTTCATGCTATCCCATTTACACACGTAACATTGAATGTTCTTGAAAAACTCATGTTTGATCAATTTCCTACCAGGTCCTGGTACAAACATTTTTCTGAACGTACTTGGACTTGTTATTCCCTACTTGAACCGAATTCTACACAAACCCAACATTCTCAATTTTTAGTTACGTTTACAACTTAATCAAGAGTCACTTTTACAATTGACGTACACTGCGGTCTCATTCATCGAAGTTGCCTCCACTTTTATGATTATACTCATTTTTTATGGTTTACGCATACTTAGGCGATTGTTCTCCATTTGTAGAACTTGTGTGTATGAAAAAAACGTTGAAAATTCAGCTCTCGTCATGCACAAAGCTTATAACTGACTTGATAAGGCTTGATTTGAATGGTAGAAACATCCTGAGGGTTAATGGTTGTAGCATTCGTTACCTTTTGGCATTAGTATGTTCGCCGAGCTTGGCATTTAGGTTGCAAACGTTTCATCACCAAGCAAGGTGACATCATCAGTGCGTAAGTGTTTCACCGTATAGTTTTGAGCGTGGGGTTTGGTGAAGTTCGATGGATGCCTGCTCTTATATAGCAGAGTGAGTTGACCTATTGACTCGAATTCTGGTTGGTCGCTTTCCGTCGTGTCTGACCTTTAAACCTGACTTACCATTGGTTGATTTTGTTGCATTTGAACTTTGACCCGATGTCCGATTGGTTGTTCCTCAGGGTCTGTACGTCAGTAGATTTTCTGAATTATTCTTCTGCTTCCTTCTATTCACGTTTTCTTTGTGAATACAAACTGTCCAACCCAAGATTTCCCCAATGAGCGCAGATTCAAGAACGCAAAAACAAAAATCTTCGTTCAATATTGTAATGGCTGGAAAAACAATGGATGTCTGAAGACTGCTAACCCTGATATTTCTTGGGAAACTGACTCCACTTGCATAACACCACAGGCTCCAGGACATCGAAAAGTTAGTTGCATGTTGTAGACTTATGGTGATTCATAGCTAATGCCACTGGCATGTTCGGAAGCCCCACTTGTTTCAAGCCGACTGTAGAAAAATCGGTCCTGGTCAACAGAAAATTAACTGAAGTTAGATATGTTTACTTCATCTACAAAGTAAGGTCACGGAAACCAAACATAGAGGAAAAATACATGATTGTCTTTTCAACAGAAATATGTATAGGCCTCATAACTAATAGTGACAGAGACTGTTTAAAAAATCACATGCTATTGTGGCTGAGCGTTTGCGTGTGTGCTACAACAGGATTTACAGTCTACCAGAGCGTGAACGGATGGCAGAATAACGGTTAATGAAACGGCGTAAAACGGGATGACGATCAATGGTAATGAACAACGGAGTATACGCGACCGATTCGTAATTTCCCGGTCAATTCACCCACCCGACGCCAACGAAGACGGGCCTTGGGACAGATTCTCCTTCGTGTCATTCAGTCCGCAGACAGCACCTTCACAAATTTGAGGGGTTTGTGATCAGTCGGAAAACAAGGCCGGAAGGTGGTCCAGACAAAGATCCAAACAGTACAACGATGTCCCAGTTAGGAGACGAGCGTATAGACAGAGTGCCAAAAATGGGCACGAAGACTGAGAACACCCGTGAGGGGGGAAGTGGTACATGACTGTGCCGGCTATGAAGGTCACTTCAAACAGTGATGCGTTAGGCCTTTACAAAGGCAAATGAAACGATATTTTCGGCGAATTGGCTTATACCCCGACAGTATGATAATTCAGTCGTGTTTTATATGCAACAATGACTTAGTAATGAACACGGTTGCTTCATAAAAGTGTGGAAACAGTACTATTCCCTGACACGGCAAGGATATGCATTACTGATGAACTCTAGAGAGAGAGAGAGAAAGTCGAGTGTGGTGCTTTTTTTCGAAAGGGGGTTGACTGAACGGCCTATTCGAGTGCGAAAGCTGCTACTGTCATGCTTGAATATCTGTAGCAATGGTTGTGTGGAGTTCACCCAACTGTCATTTGTACAAATGATCTCGGGATCTTCTATCACCGTGGCTACCACACTCTGAAATTGTTCACATACTGTAGAGTGTAAAAAGAACCAGAGTGATTATCTCTTATGAAGCTCTGCAAGGCGACAACAATAGGATGATCTCTTGATCAGCAAAAATTTTAGCGCACTGCTCCTATCTTCATTATGAGAATACATGTTGACTCTATCTGCGGCCAATCTGCACGACTGTGCCGGACACGTGTCCCTATAATCCAGAGGATTCACACTCCGAGTTTTTAGAATACGCTTTTCGAAATTCTAAGTCACGAGAATGTATACCTCACAAGTTCAATCCCGCGACGTCAGTTCATGTCAATACGCACGAGCGGCAAATCTTGGACATATTCTCGATTTATCACTCCGAAAGTCGTCGATCTGGGTTTCACGGGTCTTCAGATATAATTTTCAGTACACTGCACTGACAACTGACATACAAACGGAGAAATTTGTAATACTTGTTGACTTCTGACTCATCAGAGAAGTGGTGGTTTACTGACTTGGGTCGCTTATAACAGAGGTAAGTGGACTATCCGGTCAAGACTTTGGAACAAATTTACACTCATCGAGGAGACCCAAGTATCCTGTTTAACAGCCTGATACGAATATAACCTCACAATCGACTAACTGCTTGAACTAATGCGGTTTTCGTGAATTTTTGATCCCGGCTACTCTATTCGGTTTTCCATAGTCCATGTAACTTAAGCCATATGCTGTTACAGTTTGTTCTGTTCCACGATGAAACGTGTTCCTGTCTGTTGGCGTGAGTAAAACGATTGAACGATACCAGACTGTAGCCATGACTCATACTTACTCTGCCACCAAGTTACGATAGTTGGGGAGATAGTGAGACTTCTAACGCCCACATGGAAGTCCCCGGTGCTTTTGTTCACTACATTCAACTGTTCTCTATGTGAACTCATCTGTATGACGGTGCAAAAACATTGTCAGTGCGATAGACATCTTGAAATCTGTAGCGCTGAATAGACGCCTGAATAGCTAGTGTCAAACGAATGTGCCGCTGTCAGGTCAATCATGCTGGAGCATTTGCGACAGAACAGTCGCAGGTGGATGTCATCTTTAAGGTTACTGGCCATGAGAGAAGACAAGAAAAGATTTAACCGTTCCAGAAGCGTTCACAAACAACCTTAAAAATCCTGTACTTCATACACAAAAACAAATGATGGACAGTTTTGTGGCATCGTAAGAAAGCATGCACACTTTTTTCAACTCTCTTTTTTCCAACATACTTTTAACTGGACCCTGAAAATCCCCGATGCTCCTCGTTTTCAAATGTATGACTGGTCTTGAAATGCGATCTTTTGAACTTTGGTAGTTATGTTTTTGTTTGTCGTTCCTAATTATTAAAAAATGTTCAGTATTGTGGTCAGCACGGTTGCCTCATAAAAGCGCGGTGGAAGTTCGAATCCCGTTGGTGATAGACAAGGAAGCAATGCTTCATCGAGTGAAATTTGCAATGGAAAACGAGGACAGTTAACGAGTTCTTTGGTGAATCACTAGTGATTAATAGGAAAATCGAGTTTCATCATGGCTGCATCTACATCAAATGTTGCCGTTGACAGCCAACGCCTCTATGATGTTTAACCCAACTGGTAATTTCGCTTCTGCAGAGCAGTTGCGTCAAACACAACACCTAATCGAAATGTTTTCAGCAAACTAGAACAAAGGATACGGGCCAAAACTGCGAGACAAACAAACGTGACTTCAGGGGATCGCAACTTGCAGAATGGCGATCTAATTCCTCCAGCTGATCTGTACACGAGAACGGCTCTTTAGTTCAGGTGATTGGTAGAACAACCCATTCGGACACTCAACGGGACGGCAACAAAAACCTTCATATGGGCTGTGGATAGACTGTCGCGTCAACATATCAGACACGGTTTCTCGAAAAAGGCGGAGGATACAAGGGACGATTTTCAAAGTTCAGCGGTTTGTGAAACCCGTGACCTCAGGGGTCCATAGATTAAATGTGTTATTCGATTTAGTTCCTGTGCAAACCGTTTTACTGCTGCTAGGTAGTACGTCCTGCTTCTCCGCCTTCTGTCTGACAACAGATGCGAACAGCATATGCTGACAGATTTCTTGAATAGTAAATGACACTGTGACTCGATGCGACGTTCACCCCTGGTTTATTTGTTTTTCAGTGTTCAACCATCGTTATCTTCTACATGTGGAACACCCACAGTCGTCTTGCTCCCTGAAGACTCGCATAATCATACGCGTTTTTATTCCAATGATTTGTCATTGTCTGTTGTATAGGACCACGGATGAAAACGTTCGCTGTGAGTTTATCAGTATATACCCCGTACGGGCCCAGCGTTGCATGTTTTCTGTCTAGACCGTGCATTTAAGATAACTCAATCACTCTAAGAGTTACGTGCTTGTGCACGGTCTAACATGCTTGTTCAAATAACTTCACAGTGTGGAGGATTTCACACACGTCAATAATTTGATCTCACAGTGTAAATCAACCGGATTTTCCTTGAAATTAGACCACCTATAAGGGAGCATTATACAGAAATGTGTGAGCTTCGTAACGAACTGGGAACCCGAACGGGATGGAACATTTAGGTAAAGTGTACATGGACACTGATGCGTGATGTTTGCATTTTCGCGATTTCCACAGCAGCTGTAAAAAAAAGTCGAATGACGTCCCTTAGGGTGATGCCAACAGTTTCGTTACCAGGTAGATGACATTTTACTGCTTGTTTCAAGACTCAAGTGTCTTTGCATGATCATTCTAGGTCTTATGGTGGTGAGCTAAAATACTCAAGCATATAACGAGAAAATGTGATCAACTAGCCAGAATGCATGTAACCTGAGTTGAGTTTGCACAGTACAAACCACCGCAGTTAGGTAGTACTAGGCGCAATGAGTTGTTTACTGGAGCATCCGGAGACTAAAGCAATATCGTTATCGTTCGACTTATATAAACATATATAATGAGGCAATAGTAAAAAGTAGTAAAAGTTGGAACGTTGGCATTTAACGCGTCTATTATGTCATCCCGAAATCTTCGGCAACTTTGAGAAGTCAGGGTTACGAGAATGCAACCCACCTGAAATTCAAAATTGTTATACTGGTTCCAATTCACTAGGCTAGTCATACAGCTACCCATTAGTCAAAATGACGGTTTTTTTTCCGCTGAAGACCGCGTTAGGATAATGCTTTCGTGGGTTCGCTTTAATCAGGTTACTGCAAAGACCTTTTTCTTTTGTCTTACGAAATCTATTTTTCTTCAGAACTATCATGACATTGGAGAAATGTTAGCATTGATTTCAGAATGGCAATAGAACGCATACCCTCAAAGATGCCTTCGAATAAATTACTGTTAATATATGCAGCACCCTTTTGGTTGAGCTTTTTCTCAATTCCTGTTACACTGTAATAATCGAACACGTTGGACTAATGGCAGGTAATGAACTAACTCTGGGTGTAATTCTAGCCTCGACGCAGTAGGAAGAGAACGTCAATAACTGTGGGTGCAGTTACGACTCCGTTGTATTTCGGGTTACGAGCACTTTTATAGACGATTACGTTAGGCAGTTGGTCGGATAATGCGAGACAGCCATGTGTTTGAGTAGTAGGATGTTGATCTGTTTGAGAGTTTTCGGACCAATGACAGCAAGTTGATCAGGAGACTAATGATCGAATGTAGTCGTATCAATCCAACCGAAGGACAAAGTCATGGTTTGCTATCATTCGTGAACTGCTAGTCCGCAACCCGCGATCACCACATGAACTCCGATGACTTTACACAGTATTGGTCGGAAGGTTAAAATCATACACTAGTTTCACACGAGTTCTTCTGTGAATATCTTTTGACACATATTTCAGGCGATCGCCCGGATCAGTGTTTCACAAACTGAATGCTCTCATCCGTGGGGGCAACGTGAAGACATTGGGAGCGAAAATGGAAAGTGGGACGGGTAAGGGAAGCGATGTTCTGAACACCGGGACCTAAGACATTTTGGGAGTAACGTTCAGCCTGATATTAGTGAAAATGATATCGCTGTATTAAGATCAACTGTCACACTGATCCTTGAAAAGTACATGTAAACTTTAATTGAATTTTATTGAATAGGTTTAGGTATAACTGTTCCGATTTTGGTGGCCATGTAAGGTGAGGAGACGATGATCTTGCGTTTAGAAAGCCAGACAATGATGACAACACATTTAGGGTGCTGCATGCCAAAAATGTTCGTGAACCACTCATCTACACGAAATGATGTGTTTTTTACAGCTACTTTTCTCCGATTTGTAACATGTAAACCATTCTGGAACTGTTCTTATTTCAGTGCACCTACGTCAAAACTGCCTGAATGTTTATAGCTGCTCCTTTGATCGAATGTGTGAGTTTAAGTTTATGACGCGCAAAATTTGGAAATCACGTTTCACGTCACAATACTCAATCATATAAACGACGTCTGAATTAACTGCTTTTTCCGTAAACCATTAGAAACACAGTCACTGAACAAAACGTTCTCAGCTACCTCAGTATAACAATAAAATACTGTAGCCTCAACGTCAAGTGTGTGTGGACTTTTTCAGTGGTCTGACAGAAAGTGGTCTTCGTTGTCACATACTATTGGCTGGCTAACTGTACTTCTACCCGCCAAGAACAGTTAAACATCGTGAATTATAGCACTCAATCCAACTAGAAACTTCGACCTTACCTGTATAGACAAAGTTCAATGTTACTACCGTCACGATAACAACAAAATCAATGTCCAACTGCGTTTTTCTGATTAATGAACGACGTACCACTTAGGTAAGGTGTGGCAAACGTGCTTGGAACCAGTCTTGGTTGTAGCACATTGTTGACATTTTCGACCCTAACACCGCAAGCACCGCACCTACCGTGAATGCATGTTTCTAGTTCAGTATCCGAAGCGCACTAACAGTGCAGCATCGTCAATCAGACAGTCACGTCGCATGTAAGTATCACTCCAGCCAGTTTGAATCGTAATGATCATCACTTTGTACTGTAATGCCCGCATGTACAGGACCGTTGTGAACATGTAAAAACTATTCTCAGACATGTCATGCGTGCTGTATAGTTCACGTTGCATAAGTCGGCCAATTCATAGTATGGATGCAATCATAACGCGCACCATGCACTCTTTATGAAAAGGTAAGGCAGGAAGTTGAATCAAACTTAGCGTGTAATTAGCTATGCGCTGCTCACGATATAGAAACGTTTTGTATAATACAAAAATGTCAGATTTGCAGAAAATTACCACAGAATTCATAGGATTCCTACGGAATTGACAGATTAGAGGAAGTTGAGAATCCTTAGGTATATCCGAATTTGTGATGGACGGTTTAAAGGATCAATCGGAAGAGTGCGTTCACTCTGGGGACTGTGTGAGATAAAGACTGTGAAAGAGAAAATCAGAGGACGGCTGTGGGAATAGAAACCCAACTACTGTCTATCAAGCATACTACAACCGCACCGTAACAAACTATAGAGAAAAGCCGGCCGGCACTAACAATGACAGGTTAATAGTATTCTAATTCGTTCTTAATGATCCAGCTTATCAGTTTGTGTCAATGCTCCCTTCGGTGTCCTCAGTATGTGCACTAAGTCTGTACTTGAATTCCACCGCCGATGACGCATTTACGGCTGACTCCGATAGATGGTTCCAGATTGAACACACTCAGACGTTAAAAGACTGTTCTCTGCGAGTTAAACAGTTCATTTACAGCCATGGTTTTGGCGAATCACCCCTGAGATAGTTATTTCCTCCAGGTAAGAGTAGTTTTCTCGAGAGATATTCGGCTTTTTGGAGGATCCTTCATATTAAAATCAAGTCTCTTATGAGGTGCTGGTGGTTCACTGAAAAATGCCCAGGCGTGCACAACCCATCTGTGTAGGTCAGACAAATTAGTATCGTAACCTGTTTTGTAGCTCTACGTTGTACCTCCTCAATAAAAGCAATCTCTCTATCGAAATAAGAATGAGAAGCCTATACATTTAGTTCAAGGGTAGGGGTGCGTCGGCCAAGTGATCATACTGTTGAAACAGTATGATTAAAGCTGTTCAGACAGCCTGACGAGTAAACAGAGTACCGATTTGGCTTTCTTGACCGTTAACGCAATACTGGCTGGCAGAATAAGGTTGCATGAGACAATCTTGCCCAAGTTGCGTTCGTGTGTGGTGGTATGCAGTTTTCTCTCACAGAAGGTAATCTACGCAGCCTAAACGACTGAGATGCATTACGTTACGCTTAACAGTGTTAAATTGGAAGCAGTTATCTGCAGTCAAGCGGTGTGATATTTTTAAATCTCTGTAGCTTCTCACTTTTAGTCATACTGTGAGTCACACACTAAATTTTAGTGTCAACAGCATATACTAGCAACCAGAAATTGAAAAGCTGTGGGATTTCATACAGAAACAGACTAATGAGCAGAGGTCCTAATGTGAAACCTCGTGGCACACTGTTGGACACACAATATCAATCTGAAAATGTTCAGTTTACTCTGACAATAAACAAGCGATCTCGGAGGTAATCAGTGATCCCTAGGATAAGATTTTCTATACCATAATTACGAAGCCTTACATAGGTCGTTAAATGTTCTCTTCTGTCGAGTGTCATAGAATAGTCTAGAAAAACCACACCAGCTGGTTTGCTTTCATCATCCATCTTTGTCCAGTCATCCCGAAAATCAGGTATGTTAGTAACACACGAGAATCTCTTTTGAGGTCCGTGCTCGGATCCAAGCAACAGTGCAAATCACATCAAATGCCTAAGTAACTGGTTGTAACTCAAGCTGTCCGTGACCTTGAAGACAACTGCTAGTGATGCGACCCGTCTGCAATTAGCAATCCCGGTGCGATCACTGCTTCTGAAGACGGATAACGGTGTGCATATCTTCCAAGATTTGAGGAGCTTGTCTTCTCAGACAAATCGACTGAAAAGTTCACAAAACCCTTCAGATCACTTCTTTTATACTAGAGGTGAGATGTGATGAGGACCTGGGGACTTGTTTTCGCAAACCTTTGATAGATTTGGAGCACTTTATGTGGCAGTTGCTCTCGTGGCATCGGTAGTGTTGGTACTAAGTTAATTTTGAAGCAAACACATGTATATACTGGTTGCAAAGATCGTTGGCGACTTTCCAAATTGAGGCTACCACCCTACTTGTGTGGCCCAAGTGGAAGACAGTAGGACCAATTTTGTTGATGAACTCAACGGTGGTATAGAACAGTTTTGAATTGACATCAAACTTGTTATTCTGATCTGACTGCTGTTGTACGGTGCCGGACTGCATAGTGTTTATTTTGTGCCTCTTCATTTCTGTGTTGCTGATACATTTCCTAAGCCAATCTGTTTACTGTCTACAGTTATTGTGATTTGCTCCTGAGTTGTCTAGGCTGCCTGATCGACACATTCACGTGGGTGACTCTGGTGACGGCGTTCACAATGAACTGCCAATGATCATCAGGTGTTGGATAGGTTGAGACATCAGGTGAACATGTATCACTGGGTTCTTTGATCAGGGATATTCAGTTCGCTTTGTAAAAGTTCTTTACGAAAATTCGGGCTATAGGGAATATCTCTGCTTTATTTATTACTTGAAATATGACCCGCTGGCCGCTACGACCAAGAGAGAAGGGAAGGAGAAGAGAACGTGCAGGTCAGTAATACTGTTTATCGTTGGTTAGAATATAATCTTGTCATGAGGGTTTCTGTGAGGTTTTTAACCTGATGAACCCGCTGACATTTTCCGATAAGTGAGAATCCAAAACTGCGTCGTAAAATCTAAAGGTCAATGATGTTCATCTAGATGTATTCAGGACGGTATCGACACTAATTTCAGGGTAGTTGAAATCACCCATGAATAGGATCTGTGTAAATCCTTCAGGGGTCAGCCTGAATCTGATGTCAATAAGTAAGCAATTGCTGAGTGGTAAAGCAGACGAGGGTTGGTAGTTCGCATCCATCAGGTATCCGAATAATTGATTATGATGCACAGTGAGCTATACCGTTTCAGGCGAGTTCAGAACGGAATCATGTGCCGCGGACGTCTTGAGCCGGTTGCTGTTAAAAATGGTTATACCACTGTCTTTCGCACATTGGTGGTACAAAGACGTATCCAGTATATTAAGTTCTTCGGCTTCAAGTTCCAGCTCTCCATCATATAGTAAGTGGATGATCTTAGCTCATTGCACACTATTCAAAACTCAATTTCGTTGAGCAGGTTTGCCGCATTAGTATAAAAGCACTTAACAGGGGGCCACCATGTAACACTTTTTCCTTAAGGCTACTTCTAGTCGCTCAGGTATTTGTAAGCCCTTCCTTACGGGAAGCCGGTCGAGCTATGCTATTCCGTTACTCATGCTGCCCTCTTGTGTATCTTGTTTTTTTGTTAATCATGCTAAAGGGATTGTTGAAGCACCACTCAAAACTTGTGGGTGTAATTGGTCGGACAATATCTTTGGAGTACCAAGTAACTCATCGAGATCCAATGTGGCTTTCTCATATCTGTCCGTCTGGAAATTCGTGGTGACTGATAAGTCAAGCAAATAAGAATTTGTCAGTCTTGCGTGAGTTCTGAGATGGATGTTGAATGAAAAAACATAGGTAGCCCACTAAAACGTGCCACTTGGCGGTCAGAAATATCCGATTTAGCAGTTACAAACTTCTTTTTTTTCACTGATGAAGTTTCTTGGCAAAAATATCCGTAGTCTCGAGAATGAGAACTACGTAAATGACAATACACTTACGTCTTTTCTCTACAGCGACAAATTTGCGGTCACTGACTAAAGCCATATCCTACTTGTGGACTTCAGGACGTGGTTTGACTGAATTCTCAGATCTGTCATGCTTCGCCTGTTGGCTCACTAATATTGGCTGCATTTGGCTTTTTTTCACTGAATGAAATTTGGAGCAGTTCTGGAAAGTCTCTGTGTGTGGGGGTCAATGTTTCGACTGAGTAACTGAAAAGATCCAACTTTTTGAAATGTCCAACAAGAGTCTTGCCATATGCTTCTTATGTTGGTAGCCATCGTGATTCTTCCTCAAGGAGGTTAAACACGTTGAGTGATTGTGTGTTTATTCCGATTGGTCTGGTAAGCTTGTACCCTTTTCAGCAACCCACTGGATCGATGTATTTCTTAACAAAAGATGAACTGTGTTTTCTATTGTATCAGCAAATGTTGGTGACTATTTTTTTGTCTAGGGTGCTCTAGTCAGTAGCTAAGTACCTGCAGTAGACGACTGGCAAGACTGTGATGCTTTACTGTTAACCTTTCGTTAGTTCAACCCAAGGGGTGTGTCAGATTATCTATCAGGTTTCTCAATAGCATTCGTCAATGAAGGTTCTGAGCCATAAACCTTACTTTTGTATTGGGAAGCTTTCGAATGTTATTCGGACTTCCGTATTCTACACTAGTCTAATGTGAGTCAACAGTTCCCTCCTTTGATAACCTAACAGTGGGCAAACAAGTGGCGATAACGAAATGCAAAGCGTCGGAGAGGTTGTCCTGCAACATTTTATAAACTGTTATGAGTAATCCGATGCATATCGTGTAGACGGCTGATTCACAGAGCAAGCACTCAACGGAGTTAGTATTAGATCTAATCTTGTTGCATCTGACAGGAATTTTGCGTGACGTCAACGCGTACGACAGAGCTAAATTATTAGGGTTTTTACATCTGCATGTCTAGCTAGTAACAACTGGGCCAAAATTACACAAAAGTACTGATTATCAGTTGTTAGGTCAGTGGAACCGATGACTTGAAACATACGGTACACAAACTGCAGACAGTTTCAAGCGAACACTCGTCAGTCTGACTGTAATGGGACACCAGCTGACTCGGAATGAGAGGGAGAATAGATTTGGTCAATAGAGGGCATAAATTAAATTAGCTCGTCCTGGGGAATAGGGAACTACAAAAATCGAACTACTTTCAAAGAGATGGAGCCTCGCTGACCTCGATAATCTAACCTCCAATCTTGGCGAATATGTCTAAAATGTCAACGTCATACCAAGAATTTCGACCGGGCGCCTGTTGTCGTTGTGAGTAGCGTAGCCACCAAGTGCGGCGCTAGAAACCAATTCGTAGATGTAGAATGCTGCCAGACAATCAACACAAAACACGAAATCGTTGTGCGGAAACGGGCTAAACCAAGTGCTACCGCGACTAATATTCATTAACAATCAAGTTGCACCCTAACTTGTAAAACTAATTATTTCCAGATGGCTTTTATCCATATGTTCACTGTCTGGAAGGCTTAATGTCTTGGTTTTCTTATACGCGTTTTTCGACGTCCGGTGTCCACATTTTAAATCCAGTTTATTTTTTTTATACCGGTTACGAAGACCACTTGTTGAACATAGAGGCACACTCTCACATTGTCTCTCCCTCAACGTGGTACACGCTTGGTTTCAGCAAGTAGACGGCATAATGTTACGGTTTCTCGAGCTTTTTAATGTCACGCTTTGACACAATGCTTTCTTTCTCGGACACCTCTTTCCTACCAATTCAGAAATCGTCCTGGTCCCATTAGTTAGGGTGAGACAAACTGGTCTCTCTCCACTTTAGGTACATTATGAGCTGGCTATAAAAACAGTATCTTGCAACCCATTTTCACTAGCTGAATTCATTTATTAATTCTCGTCACCAAGCCTTGTTCTACATTCAGATTTGACCATACGAAGTTTGAAACAGTTCATTCCCTTCAGAAGTTTGAAAAAAACCGTTGAGCACTTCGTATTGACTCATCAGTACCAAATTTAAAATAACATGAAACGGGTTTTTTATACCGAGCAGTTGGAGGGGGGGCAGGGGGATAGTCCATCGGCGGTCTAGGAAGGGTCACTAAGTCCAGGGAAGGGTAAAGTTTACGAGCAATTGTTTCTGAACACACAAAGTTGGCTTCAGTCGATTGATTGCGACTGCCTCAGCAAACTGCGGGAACCTTGGACTGGAGCGACGTAATAGGAGTCCTAGTGTACAACTTGGGTCGATAACGTGCCTTGCGACTGCGGGCGCTGGTTGCCTGCGTGTTTCAACCACATTGTCGTTCTTCTGTAATACAGAACTCTGCACCCATTTGGGCTACCTTCCTGGAAACTGTTCATTTGCTCAGTTCCCAGCAAATTGTTATAACTTGTTAAATTTTGTTTTAAACATCAACTTTTTATTAGTGATATTATGTACATAAACAACGAAAGTTAGTGTGCATTCTTCACTATAGAAATTTGGGAACAACTTTGACTGACCGAATGACACGGCCACTCAATGTCACTGATGTCCTGATCAACATCAGAAAGTAACCTTTTTTTATCCAGAATTCGGAACCTTTCCCCAAATCCCGTCTGTTAATCGTTAGCTTTATCAGTGTGTACGTGCCTCCCCACGGGATGCACAGTGTTTCTCCAGATTATGTTTTCGAAACACACTTCAATTAAACCCCAAGATGTCTATGATTTTGTTATGCACTTCCCAGCAAATAATTAGAAGATTTTAGCATTCCTCAACACTTTACTTCGTATAATAAATTTTACCGGGGTCAACCCTCCTTCCAGGTTTGAAATTTTCCCATGGACACTTTGGCAAGGACGTGCACTACTGACGAGCTCTAATGAGAGCGAAACTCCAGTCTAGTGCTTCTTTTCGATGGGGGCTGGCTGGAAAGTTTATCTGAATGCGAATGTTGCGATCAAATGTGAGTGACATTCAATTTGAAAATAAACCAAATCCCCGACCACTTATCAGTGAACTCTGTAGATAACGGGGACTGCTTGTTAGGGCTGGTGTCAGCTAGATGTACAACCGGCCCCGATCCAAGCTGGACGATTTTCCCTGATCCTTTTTGACAAGCTCCTATTCGTACGACCAACATTTTCTGCAGTACAACAGAAGCATCAAAATGAATACACGAGCACTGACTGATCGTGGACTGATAGTGTAGTGAGGATAGACGGGCGCACCATACTACTCACACCGCACTTTTCTGAGGACGCTCCAGTCGCTTCGGACATCATGTCTCAGTTCCGTCGTGTAGCGACAGCCATTAAATGTCATTCTGCCTTCCAACGATCCTTCCCATATCTCTCCCGTATTTATCCCGCGATCATTTCGATCCATGCGGCTACTGAAGAGTGGTGTGAGTAGTATGGTGCGACCGTCTATCCTCACTACAATAGCATGTCTTTCAGGCCCAATCTTAACATTCAACATTAGCATCACTAGAAAAACGTATCCAATGAAGTGTTTACTAAGATGCGAACCAATTCAAAAGAGTCCTTCAAGCCATCGTGACAACAAGCCGTCGTGACAACAGGTCACCAAATTGACCTACTACACACATCCAATATACTGCTGCGCAATCGGAACCTAAAGTTATCGGCCTTCTGCAAAACAATGCTTAACCGAACTTACCGACCGACGTCATATGCACAAAATTGGTTGAGACAACCTATCGGGTTGCCATCGTTGTGATCACACAACACTTGGTATGCTTGCAGACATGTCTAGTCCCTGTTTGTTCTTATCTGTATGATGTATGTTTTTTCTCATCTGTATGATGTATGTACGTTCGTGACTGATGAGAGTAAACGAGGTGTTAACTATCACAGTGTCTTTTTGCCTTGATACAACCAGTCTGTTAATTCCTGAAGCAACCACGAATCTGAGTCAATAGTTCCTTTCATTTGCTACCGCTTGTGGCTGCCTACTAATTTGATCGTAACTACTGCGCTCATTCGTTCGATTGTCTTTCATTTGCTAGGGAGGTGAGTGTGTACAATCTGAAGATTCACCTACACAAACTTATCAATCTCATTGTTGACTTGAATTTGTGCTGTTCTGGCCGAGAGAGCACTGAGGTTGGCAGGATGTATCGTTGTCCATATATTGGGTAATCACTGTAATTGACAAGTAACGTATATCAAGCAGACAAAGTGAAAAACATGCTTTGAAGATCTCATCATCCATAGGTTGAATGATTGAATGGTTCAGCTGGACAATCGACAAACAACTTAAGTCATTTGCAGTTGGTGATTAGAAGTCGAGATAAATTGATTAGCAGCCCTGTGAAGCTAAGCTATCGGAAGAACTTTTGTCTCCACAGCTTTGGAGTATGTAATAGAATCACAACCGCTTCGGTCGTTGCCAGGGTGTACTGTTCGACTGAAGGGGAAGAAGTACTTGCCACACAGGTGATAGTTCTCGTATAACCCGGTGTTGGTTTGTGTATTTCGAAAATCAGACTGTACACTGCAACACACCATTGAAGTGAAGTCTACTCACAAACTGATGACTTTGGATTCTTATATTTTCCAGCAAGATGGGCATAATATCAGGTTATGTATAGAGCGAAGCGTAGTAACCGTTACCATAACAATAGCCACGTACTGATTTTTGCTGGTGGTTTAATCGCCTACGAACACACAAACGTGAGGAATCGATAAGAAACTTTTGTTTGTCCCGAAATGGCGTCATCCCCGTTCCGGTAACTGAAAATGGATCGAACGACAATGCTGTTTGGGAGTATGTGGTTGTGTCTGGAACAAGTGTTAATTCTAGGAATAATTCTGCCTTAATGCCAGGGTCCAGAATTCAGAGTTGGATTTTTTTACATCCAAAATCAAACAGTTCAACCGCTGTTATCGGTAACTTTACACAGCGATTTTGTTCTATTCAAAAACCGATACTTCTTATTTTCACTATAAATGAAACCACATGAACCTGACCGTACAACCTCGTTTGAGTGGAATTCTCGAGCATTCTTGTGATCTCAAGCCAACTACACACTAAATTCTATGGAAGGCATCTATTAGGTAATTTCTTTCGCAAAATTAACAATCACATGAATCTTTTCAGCCTGATCACCACACACATTAATACATTATATATTCTTGTAAATCTTTCGGTCAGCTAGAAGTTGTCAATTACAACTGATAAGAACCCGCTCAAAAAGTATCATCCTTAAAAAAACGAATAGAGAAGGCTAATTCTCATCAATGAAATGACAGACACACCCTTAAGAAAGTAAACCAACAAACTTTGATGCAACGCGTTGACATGTTCCTAATTTGCAATGCAGCTGCAACAGTAGTGATAGATCTTCTTGTGAGGATTATTCTCTTCGTGACTGTTTTGAAAAACGTTGTGTTCATATCCTTTTCAAAAGAAAGCCTTATCAATAACCGTCTATGATATCAGTTTTACTGGCACATTGGTAGCACCTATTCTTGCCACGATCGGAATTCGAGTCCGGACTGCGTCCTCACCAAGCTATCACGCTGACCACCATATCAACAAATTCGTATGAAGCACGATCAAAGTATCACATTTGTTAAGGAGCTTTCATAAAAAAGAAAACTTCCGTCTACTGCTTTTGTGAAGAGGGCGGAGTGAAAAGTAAGCAGGAGTTTGGAAGCGGCAGCTAAATGTGACTGAATCCATCATAAATCACAGTCCTTCATCAATTAACAGCGGAATCACAGTCTTTCCAGAACTTTGCTCCTAAGATTGGCAGCCCACAAGACATATTATTTTTCAAGTCGCAATAGGTCTGACTGTTCGTTAAAGGTGCTGTGTAATTCACTGTCAATGAGATACCTGATGCGGCTAACCAACACGTCCCAGTTCAAATTCCTTGACTCGGTGGCTGTCAGAATTCCTGAAAAGCAGCACCAAACGTTTGACTACTATGGGAGTCACATATTTCAACATATATCAAATGAAACACAGTCACTCTGACTGGAAAACAAACATCCAGTGAAACGACTGGACCACACCTGCAATGGGGAGAATCGATTCATATAGCACTAAGATCATTCCCGAAAGCTGAAGGTTAACTCAAAGCCATTTTACTCCGAAGCAGCAGAATGCACCGAAAATTGGGTTGACTGTTCATAATTTCGACTATTCAAATAGTATATCGTCTGCGTATTTTTCGTTTCACGTGATCCCATTGGATAGCCACTGCCAATGTTTCTTTCATAGTGTCCAACACGGAATCACGTGCACATAAGCACTGTAAGCTGTCATTGACCTGTAAAATTCCAATAATTTCAGAAACGCGGAGACTGACATCGCCCTGAGTAAGCAAGTGCTTAATTGTGCACGACTGATCATCCAGGGTGACTAATGACTGAATGGGAAACTACCCCTTTGAAATCGTTCAGCACCCAAAGCCAAATTGGGGAAACTTTTGCCGCATAAATCGTGCGATCCGAAAATAATATCCTCAATTATGTTGCAGAAATTTACAACCAGATTGGGTGAACCTCTAATGACCTTTTTTAATCACTCGCTAATAAACGACTACCTACCGAAGGTACCGAAGTAATTTTTACTCACCCTCATCTCCAGAATTGAATAATGAACTGATGCGACAGTCTATCGATTAATCACTTTACTTTCAGCGGTCTTCCAGATGATGACGGCTGACCAGATGATGTTTCTGTGACTAAGACAGCTGAAATGAAATTCCTGAGTAAGACATAGCAACCTGGGTTTTGAAGGAGATAAATGTATATCCCAAACTTGCTGAACACTCGTGACTTTTGGACCACTGCGCTCATGAAGAACGGCCCGGTAATGAGGTCTCCCTAGACTTTCTTATAGTTGTTATGTAAGGTGTATGTTCGTCCATCATTCAAATTCATACAGGGACAGAACTGCTTCAAATTCCTCAAAGCTTTTGAAAGAATGGACCCATTCTTCCTAACATTCAATGTCAGTAAGTTTAACAGCTTATTGCAGTTCCACATGGGGTTTGATAGTTACCTCACAGGATGTAGGTTTAACGTGGTTAAACGGTCAATTATCAGACTAGTATCCATCGAATAAAATGTTCTCGGTTCATTGGATTTTTTCTATTTGCTGTAAGCTGTTACGTCACCAGCGCTAACACAACAATTTGGTGGATGCTCTTCAAAACGACTCAAATTCGCTTGTCTACCGGTTCGTAAGTGATTACTTACCATTCAATGCTGTCAACAGCAAAGCCAACACGTCAGGCAACAAAACTGCAGTTTTATCCGGGTGATTACAACATTTATTTCACTGTGTGCCAAAAAGACACCAGCGACAAACGAACTTTATCCTGCTGCACGTTATGCAGCAAAAACAACTTTTAGTTTTTTTTGCGAGAAAATTTTGGTCGATATCAGCATCGAGCCTTTTCCACAGAAAAAGCAAACATGACAACACTCTTGAGGAAGGCCACCCGAGGTGGTTGAAACGTAGAGTATTACAACTTGCTCTTAACTTTATGTTATTCCCAATCTGTTTCTCAATATGTAGGACTTCTGCTCGTACCTGTGATGCGATTTGTCTCTTACCGGAGCGTGCAGAGAGGTACCCGGAAGATATAAGTACCGATACTTCAGCTCTTCGAAAACAGACCTTATTCTTACATACGCCCCAAGTTGTCCACTAACATATATAATATTCTTAACCAGGATTGCTCGATTAAGGGACCGCTGCCCTTAATGAAGAAGCTATTGTGTACACAGGACTTCCCCTTAAGTCAAAATCTGTCTAATTTGGATGACATTGAGTGGTCAAGACTGACTTTGACAAAATGTTCAAAACTTCCTTAGGTCGAGACACAAGTGGAGGTGAGTCAGTGTTGCACCACTCTGTCGCTCTCCCATAGATCATGATACATATGTATCTGTTTATTTGTCTGTCTGTCTTTTGTTTCTGCTTGTCTGTGTTTGATGATTATAGTAATGAGCTGTTTTGATGTGTTGAGATTGATGCACTCCAATGATTTTCTTCTCATCCAGCTTTTCTGCTCTGCAACTATTTCTTCTACATTCATATCTTGTCCAAAAACCCTCGTTTTCCTGTCAACGTAAACAGAAACTCATAGGCCTTTGACCTATCACTCTTCAGCACAAATCAATAAACACAGATAAGCCAGTCTACGTAACCGAAAATGTCCAGTTGTCATGACATGATTGAGCCAAGGCTGCCCTGAGTTTACGTTACGGATTGACTGAAACAGAGACCGAACGGTTATTGCTGGCGACATCCGTTTCGAATTAGCCTGTCACAGTGAAGGACATCTGCGCACAAACAACACTACAAATGGCTTGCGCTGAACCACTCGTAGTTCCACTCACACACCATGCGCTCAGCGTAAACCCGAAGTTATAAGACCAGGAGGTGTGTAACTAAGGCCTTTGCGTCTAGCCGGCCAATGGTGGTTGGCCAGTTCATAGGCTAACTCGAAATTTAAATCCATATCTCTCGAGAACTAGACGGAGAGAGACTGCATCGGTGAGATCTGAACTGGAAGGAAAAATATTGGAAATATAATACAAGGAATAGTCCACTGTAGGCTTACTGGTTAGTGCAAGGTTGGATTGGAAGAACACAAGACGGAACATTCACCATGCAGTGCACCAGCAAAGCTTCAAAGAAAAGGAGTCGAAGCCCACAGACAACCATATTTCTGAAAATGGGAGCGGGTGAGCTCCAAACGACAGTAGTAGTTGGTTGACGTGAGCAAGAGGAAAATTGAAGATAGTTGACGTGCCCTATTTAGCCCTAACGTACTGGTTGCCTTCCCGCCGACTGTGTACTAAGAGTACGCTGATGACCTACTCATCACAAACGGTCAGCGCATTCGCGGCCGCACATATCGCGTCGCCATATAGTCATGCCACGATGACCTATGGCACCAACAATTCCCCTGTGTAGCGCGCGCTTCAGTTCACGGTTGCTCACTGAACTTGGGGACGCCCGACCGGGTCATATTTCTCCACACTGCCCGGTTCAAGGCTGAGTCCTCCCAACATCTAAAATCGATATTGAAAAGAATTACCTGGATAACATCCTAGTGTCTCAGCTTTTGATCACTAAGATTTCATTTATCTGATTTCGGTTGTCCGGACAGAAGCTGCCTTGGAACACGGTCATCGCCCATCCGACCGACATGATCTGGGCAGTGAAGCTGATTCATAATCAGCGTGGCTTCAATCCAGTCCGTGGCAGTAGCTCAGTGTTCGGAACCATGTCCGACTACCGATTAGTCGATATGCGTCCTAGGTATTGCAAATGAAGATGGTTCAGATAGAGCAAGTTTCGTTGGTGGCCATCCTCTGGCTGTGATTTTTCCAGACACGTCTTTCGAGGTGTCCGAAAGCAGCACTAACCTTCTTGATGCAAGTTTGCAACCGGCGGTCCACGGACAAACCTATGGTCAACTTGCCACCCAATTTGCAGAAGTCTGCGCAGCTTTCGACAGCATCACGATTGATGCGGATTTCAGGCGCACGTTTAGGAATATTATATCTGTTGGAGAAGGCTGAAGGAGGGGAAATGTTTCGCCTGTGTTGATGTACATTCCAAACTGGGATGCGGCGGTCGTGAAAGCCGTGGCTAGTTGCTGTATTTCGTCCTCGCTGTGTGCGAACAGCACGGAGGATGCACATAGTTTAAATACACAACCGGTTTAGGGTATCGAAACGTCGAATATTCAGTTGTCGCCCATCCGCCCGGAACTCAAACTAACCATCTTCCTCCGCTGATTCTCGAAAAGCTACTGTTTAGATGGCAGTCAAATATAAAGTAAATAGGGCTTCACATCAATGACAATGTCAAAGTCATCAAAGGTAAACCCACACGATGATACTACCGCCTTCAAGCCCACATTAAACATTCTAATCAAACCGACGAACTTACCCGGACATCCAAACTTACCAATCACCGTCCACAACACTTCGCGACTCACGGACTCGATGACCTTGGTGAGGTCCACGAAGAGGGCATGCAAAAACTGGTTGCGTTCTCGGCATCACCGCTGAAACTGTCGAGCAGCGAACACCAGGTCGACCGTACTCCGACTCGTCCGGAGTCCACGATGCTCCTCGAGATCATTGGCATCCAAAATGTCTTCACTTAGTGGGTTCAGGAGAATCCTTGAGAGCGCCTTACCAGCGCAGCTCAGTAGACTGATGTCCCAATGACTGCCGATAATTTGCTTGCTATCCTTACCAATAAACAAAGGTGTGATAAGAGCATCCTTGAACTCTTGTAGCATTTATTCCTGCTTCCAGATGGCGTGAATCGTCTGAAGCGAAGCGCATTCCGACGACGGTCATCCGTGCTTCAGGATTTCGCTTGGTATTTCCTCCTCTCCAGCAGCTTCTCCATTGCGCAGCTGTCTAATGGTTGTCTGCACCTCTGGCAAATTCGGGACGTGGGCAGGTGAATATTTGATGGTCTGTTACGGCAGGTTGTTTACGGTCACCCGGTTAGTGGTATCGGGGCGATGTGGTGAGCTACCAAAATGTTTGGTCCATAATTCCATGATGTCTTCTGGCTGAGTGCACAAACAGCCGGTGTCCACGTCAACCATAGCTTTGGCATATTGGATAGATGGACCGAAAAGCAACCTAGACGAGTCGTAGAACTTCTTGTGTTGTCGGCGATCCGCATAGCCTTGCATCCGCTCATCCTGCTTTCAGCACTGGTCGTTCTTGGTTCTGAGAACATGTTCAGCTGGTTGTTGGTGAATACTCCGAACTGTCGCTCTTTTGGCTTCGCTATCAAGGCCCATTGTGAAAACGACGAACTCTACATTCTTCCCTCGTATCAAGTCGGGGATAGCCGCGTTGTTGTCGTTTAACCAGTCCGGCATTTCTCACGTTCGACACCGATCTTCTTCTTGGCGCTACTGTGATTTGTCCCTTCAGTTTTGGCTACATACCCTTAGGAGTGGCAAATACAGATGCGTCTTGCAGACAGACAGCAACCGCGTGTTGAAAAGCATTTTACCTGTCGCAGTTCTCCATTCGTTTGGCGTTTAATCTCTGCCGTTGTTTGGAGGATCTGCAACAAACAGTCTTGCAAACGTGCACAAACAATTTGGTTCTCACCAATCTGTGATCCGTACTGCATTCAGCGTCGTGCTGCTTCACAATCAAGTAATCATCAAGCGAATGATGATGACCTTTTCGTGGATTAGTCTACGTTGTGATGTTGCTTGTATCCATGTGGAATCGGGTGCTTGTGATTTTCAGCTAGTGGGTAGCACACAAGTAAAGCAGACGACCACCATTCTCGTTGACTAAACCAATGCAGTAGGTTCTGAGAAATCTGGAACAGGCTACCGAGTGGCAACCAACTTGGACGTTCAAGTCACCCAAAACAAACAGTCAGCCAATCATCGGTGCCGAGTGGATTGTGCGACACATAGTCGGACCATAAACACTAACAAATGTGTCATACTCACCTCGACTGAATGGCAGGAGCATGGACAGGATTCTAGGGTTAATACCGTGCGGTTCGTCTATCATCAAAACATTGACGGGACCAGCGACTGTTAAACAGACACTGTATCCCCGAGCACCGGCTGCCAGGTAACTTATCCAGTAGAAGGTGTAACCAGTGGCTGCTTTTCGGAGCCTATCTTGATCTGCAAGACTTGTTCCACCCAAGGCTGCTATATCGATACCATAACGGCTCAGCCCCATGGTGATCAGTGCGGTTCGCACTTCCGACCGTCCTGTGGTGCTGCATCGACCCAGTTGCGTGCGCACATTGTACGTCCCAATGGACACTGTCTGGACATCCAGATCTAGACAGGGGAGTAGTTAAGGTCCTCAACTAAAGCCTTTGACTAAAAAATCTATACCACAGGACAGTAATTGACACACACACACACGATAGAGCAAAATTATCGGTCACCAGCAACAACCGGACTGCACAGGCTCAACAGCCAAACACATAATTCTAATGCTATTGCAGAGACAAACAAGTCACTTACACGAAGTCAGACCAAGTAGTAGCAAGCACGAAGCCGAATCGAAAGAACACACGGGCACCAATCACAACAAGCCTATCTGCCTTTAGTTTGACTGCTCCCCTTTGGTCACTCTGACGCGGTTGAACCTGCAGAAACCGAAATCCCAGTCAACATAGGCCCCCAGATCAAAACAGCATACATACCTGACCACAACACCAAGGTAGCAGAAAGTGCCTGCATTTGTCTCACACAGTGACGCACTAACGGTTGTAACCAAACTCAAATCGCCGGGTTTGTGAAAACAAACGGTTTTCACTGGGGCCAACGAAAATAAGTGTACGTGTGTATACAGACGCATACTCCAGTTCAGAGATACGCCGGGGCGAAGTCACAGGCTGATCGCAAATGGGTGAACAATGGAGAACGTGCAAGGAGTAAGGCGCCGTTTTAGTTTTGACTCCATACAAGCATTCTGGTCATGTACATCGGTAAGAACATATGACAGGTCTACGAAGGCGAATCTGTTTTACATCTGAGAAGTAGGAAACCGCCAAACACAGTTTGCGACCATATAGGGTTAACTGGATGGGTTGAGAACGAGTTGATTAAACGTAATACAGACAAGTGCACTTCCAACACAATTAAGAGGACTCACCAGCAGTCGCTCTTACTTTGACGGGGATAAACACAATCCACTAATTGAACAGACGAAGCAATCATTGGTTACTACTGTTCCCTGTGCCCATCAAACGTACAGCGAGAAGGCAGTTTAACTTCCGTTGAGGTATTCAGGCTTTCGAACGGAAAAAGCCACGACAAACGTTACCTAACTATCCTACAATACTTATCGGACCGACCAATATCGACTTTGCATGAAAAGTGAAGGCCGTCGAGATTAATCTCAACATATCTAATCATCCCAACTTGGCTAGCTCAAGCAGGGACGAAGTTCACCTAGTAAAGCACAGAGTGCACGGGAAACACCACGAAGTATACAGCCTTTTGACGCAACCGCGGCAAGAGCAAAGGAACAGATGATGATGACTTACAGAGTCAACCGGCCGTTGGTTAAAGATCGATCTGTTCTACTATCATGACGTGATAGTCAGCTTTCTGCATTTCATTGCTTCGGAGAGCTACTCTGGCTCGTACTTTGGTCCCACCAGATATAATCATGTCATACAGGTCCGAGGGGAGAAGTCACACAAAAAACAGATACATTCATAGAGTTGTATGTCGCACTAATGACCACATAAAAGTGTTTAGGTAGTGAGGTATGATCATAGTTGCATACAGCAAAACTGCTTTTATAGTTGTGGTACTGCTATCCTCCGTATCGTGAGGAAGGAGGTTAATAAAGATACCCTCGAACAAAAGAGCATTTCGGCCGCTCAACAGTTGACCGTGACGGTTGACGCATTATCCAATATGGTCGAAAAACATCTCGTAACAACCAGAAACCTAATGTAGCTTCGGGTACATTCATTGCGCGTTGCAGCGATCAGAGCCCGACATCAGTGTCCTCTTTACTTCACTCTCGGACTACCCAGGCTTCTCAGCGCTAATTTAATCAGACTCAGAGAGTGGAACCCCCCCCCAAGAAAACGCTGTATCCTGTTGCTTCGCAGATCAAATTTTTGAGTCAGCGACTCGGAGTGGGGTTCCTTAAGTCAACTCCCATCCGCGGCATAAAAGATCAGAAGATATCGGAAGTTATTGTCCCCCCTGCAATGACGTCGTTCATCGACTACGACATTCTCTCTCTATTTTGCTTCCATTCCACAAGTTTTCTGCCATCCCTGTGCACTCGGATGGTAGTTACTTCCTAAAATCAAAGCAGATGGCAAAATTTTACAGCTTCAATGCCTCCACGCTCCGATAAATCGGTCAAGCTGCTCTGGCAAGCACTGTTTCAAGTCTGGAGCTTGATGTGTACCGCCTCTCGGAGACATGAGCCTACGATTCTAGCACCGTTATCCACTTGAACTCACCTTTAGGTAACCGTCGATCCAAACGCTTCTGTCTTAGGATCTCTGGTGACGCCGAAGCAAAATCTCATGGGCAAATTTGAGTGGGAATCGCACTGGGCTCCAGAGCGGAACGATACTAGCTCGATTAGATCCCAATGAACAGTCGCTTACACGCTATAAGGCTCAACATGCCGCTTGCAATCTTTCAGCGAAAATAAGAAAAATACAGTGTATTCACTACACTAGCTTAAGACCCAATGGATAGTTGCTCAGATGTCACCAGTGAGGAGTTCTGTGACGCGCTCGTTGACCTTTCGAAGCAGGCTAAACCATCTGATAGCATCATACTAGCCGGCGATTTCAGTGATCAGGTTGGTTGTCTTTTACAAGATGGGAATGGGTTGGTTGATGTACTTCGTATCCGAAAAAAGCACGCTAGCAACGGCGAAAGCTTTCTACAGCTGTAAGAACCTCATGGCTTTCATTTTTCTAGAACCGCGTTTCGACATCGGAAGAGAAACCCTATTACATGGACAACACCTTGTGCTTCTCAGCCGTGGACACAGCTTGATCGTACAACAGTTTGTTAGAGGTGATGCAACTATGTTAAAGACTGTCATGCCTTTTGGTGCAACCACCTGGACTCGGAACGTGCTGTTGTGCGTGCCCGTTTTGTCTTGTCACTTGCCCAGAAATCATACGCTCGTAAACACTTGATTGGTATTCTAGCGAGAATAGTGTAAAGAAAGCTTACCGGGAGGCACTGGTGAACCCATTGTCCGGTTCGAGTTAGACGAGAAAACACGACGAACACTGAAAACAAATCGCAGCCGCTGTGAAAGAATGCTGTGAATGTGCCGTGTAGTAGGAACAGGTGATTTCTGTCATGTCGATCAGTCTTATGAATGAGCGTAGCTGAATTCCACCCCAGTCTGTGTATGATGACAACCGTCAAAAACCTATACGCGAACTGACCAAAAGTTTGCGCAAAGACCGTGAGCACCACTTGATCGAACAGTCGGAAGAGGTGAATAGAGTTTTTATCTGGTAGTAGAAGAAAGCTATTTCCCTTGATCCATGGTTGTACTGACCGTCGAGTTAGTGTAAATGAGACCATATATGAGAAAATTGGTTCACTTTTAACCAACCAATCGCACTAACTTGACAAGTGGCCTGAACATTTTGAAGAACATTTCGGCTGGCCTGAAGCATACCGTGTGGAAGACGTGATCCGGGTGGTCTGTTATTGAGATCCAGACTGCCCTCCGTCAGAAGCAGAAGTGGCTCTGGAGCTCAAGTTATCGAACCATAACAACTGGGCTCCTGGACCAGATCCCTCTTTTCTTCTCTGTTTAACTATGGTGGGAGAGAGTTTGGTATCAGAACTGACAAACTCTCTTCAAACCGTCTGATAAACTGAAGAGGTACCTGGTGAATGATGCTTGTTAACGGTAATTCTCATTTTCAGAAAATGTTCTGAACTATATGTGACAACCACAGATGCACCAGTATGGTGACTGTTACGTGTAGGCTGTTCACTGGCATTATACTACATCAGCTCAGTAATTCCCAGAAAAGTCGGGTGCGTGAATAATGGGCATGATTCCAATCTGTTCGAGAGTGCGTTGACCATACCTTACTTTAAGACGGATCTTACAGGCAGCCGACGGCTATCGTCCTCTCTGACGTTAATGTCGCTTTAAATAGGGTTGCTGGTAGCGTCCCTTTGAACTGTCGTTTTTGCAGTGGAGTTCCAGATAAACGCGTGAATCCGTTGAGATCCCTGTATGCCCACTCTGCATTCAGACTACGGGCTTAGGCACAATTATCTCCAGCGTTCGTCACCTCTGATGGTGTTAATCTAGTGCGTCCGATTTCTCTGTTCCCCTTAAGCCTTTTCACGGACGACGGATGACCTCGGAAAACCCGATGAACTCTCCTTTGGAGCTAAGTTAGCCAACGTTAAGTATGAGAATTACATTTTCCTTCTCAGCCCCTCTCCCGAAAGGCACGAGTTGCTTCTGCAGACCTATTTCGTCTGTGACGTCGAAAAGACGTCTGGTTGTCGTTTAAAATAAAGATGTACGAGGCTCGCACACGTTCTGTTATGCCCTATTGTTCAGCAACTTGATTTGTTGATTAGCAAGATATCAGCAGACCTGTCTTTTGTGATCATTGTTTTCACCATCATTTAACATGCGCAACACAACCGTTCACTAGCGTACATTCCCGTATATCCAAGATGTGTGATCAGTTAGTCTGCTTATCACGTTGCACAGAATACGATGACTGGGTCACGTACTCCAATAACAACTGAACCATTTACTAGACCAGGCATTACATAGTGAGACCACCTACAGTTGGGTACAACCACGTGGTGGTCAAGAGACAGTGCGAGCAAAAAATATGAAGGCCCTCACCGTTCAGTTGAATAAAGTGGCTAGAAGTTGTCTATCCGGCTGAAGTCACTGTGTTCATCCAAATCACCTGCCGAAAACGCCATCCGAGATGACAATATGTTGTATTCAGTGGCATTTGCATTCACACCATTTCTAGTTCTTCCGCTTTGCTTTATCGATTTTTACCCCTTTTTAATAAATTTTTGTTCTCTAGTTTATTTCACGTCGCTGTTGCGGTGAGCGTCAGCTCGAAACCGGAATCTTAGAGATAGGCTCATGGTCGTTATGAGTGAACGAATGAATGACGATGGACAATCTGCTACTTCGTTCGGAGGCGGAGCGCCCATAATCACCGGTTGAATTTAAGACGCAGTGGTTAGAATAAAAGCGATAAACTTGCATTGGTGGAAAATTTCAGTCTGTTCAAATTGACGCATTTTTGTTGTGGCTATCACGGAGACGACGGTGTTTTCACTAATGGTGTGGACCACTCAGAATAAAAAACTGGCGTGACCTTTTTCTGTGTTGTAAAGTGAAACGAAGGGGCCAGGAAACTACGTTGCAACAAATGAAACCACAGACCCGAAAACCAAAGTTTAGTTTATCTTCAACAGGCTTCCAACAATTGGTGGGGACTACCAACCGGAATGCAATGTACAGAAAAGGCCAAACGCAGAGAGATGCACAAAATCCCAGTAGGTATTTGAACTCGGTACGATTGTAAACTGTGGTTTGCTCTTCAAAAAACTCGTTGTCTGTTTTCAATTAATGATATATACGTAGCACTGCATGTGACTAGTATGAACGCCGTGTTAGATAAAATACGACTCGCTAGGGTGTTTTACTAATGTGCAGGTCCATTAAGCAAATAGATATATGCATGTCGTAACACAGGTAGCAATAACTGGGATAAGTTTTACGAATACCAAACCACCGTTTATTGCACCGTGTACCTTTCGCACAATATCAGTAACATCGAAAACAACAATCGAATATTCGGCATTTAACGTGAATTCGAAAAATAAAGGCTTAAACCCCAAAGTTTCCCTTCGCCAAGTGCCATTGCACATCTGATCGATATCCAAAGGGCAATACTCACCTGTACATGCTACCCAAAGTGAAATGGAACGGCAGTCAATGGTTATTTTATGATAAAACACTACGATTTCTAAATCCGTTTCAATTCACTTCTTCGGATGACCCGTTCGTCGGTTTGGTATGAGAATATATATGCCCACTGTCTAAACTGGTGTTTAAGCAGGAATGACATGGGATGAGTAGTACAATAATTGCTTTATCATATTTTTCGACAATATTGATAACGATAGTTCTTCGTTTCCCTTGTATACACTGAGAATGAAGAGTGTCGAGAAAATCGGAAGTTTCCCGAAGTCACTGAAGGTTCGTACGAAGAAGCAACTGGTATAAATCCATTGTGATTTGCTTGGAAATCGTTCAGAACTACTGAATTCACTTTCTACAGACAGAAGTGTTGATTTGAAGAACTATGTGACTCAAACATCTCACTAATGACACAACGGTAAGAAGAGTCTTCCTCGGGGTGGGGGTGCTCACTGAGAGGTAATGACTCAAGAATAAGACTCGTTTGGAAAGGGGGCTTGGCTAGTCCAATGGTACGGTGAGCAGAACAAAGAAGTTTGATTCACACAACTGATGTGCGTACTACACCTATACAAAATCTATAATAAATCTCAGAATTAGACCACTTTCTGTTAGTGGACATTACGTCTGTTGCGGCCAGTCTTTTGGCAGTGAGGATGCTTTCGTGTAAGGGTACTCTAGCCAGCCCCTTCTTACATAGTGAGAACACATCACTGTCACAGCAATTAAAATAGTTTATTGAATGTTCAATGGATCATGCATCATTAACGACGCATTCATGAGCAGTCAGTAGTATGATAAACAGCAAAAAGACATGTTTCGCCTAAGTTCTCTTAGTTGGTCCCCTTGATACAGTAGTACCTAACTGAAACAAAGTCCCGGTCAGCATAGTCATTCGATCCATATCTGACCAACATGTCATGCCAGATAAACGGGTCAGAATAGAGAGTGCAACGATAAGGAGAAATAGCTAGAACACGTATATACTGATCACGGACAGGTAGCACTAAGCGTAACGATACCCGAAAACCTTAGAAGAACACAGAAGACCTTGACTTTTAGTCGAGGATGTATTTGCTCTCCAGGCAAAGGCAACGTAACAGACCAGCGTTTGCGTGTGTACAGTAACATGCAGGCCAGCCGACCCTACTTTGAATGCCCGTAACATATGCAAACCAACTTTCAGGCAACGTGGACGCACCAGGAGACAGCGTTCTTCCGAAGTAGGGGTTCAAACAGCAGTCTTGAAAAGGGAACCAATACGAACGAGCATGAGCCGAAGGCCCAGTAAGTCATGCACACGACTTACACAAACGTAAACTAAAACGGCACCGACAACAAAGCAGCATGCCCCGTTACACAATTCACATTCACTTTGTGCTCGCTCGCTGGTTTCGGGTGCGCGTCACAGCACATAGTTTTTAAAAAGCCTTGAAGAATCCCATCTGAATTGATGAAATACAAGTTAACTGAACCAATCAAAGACAGAGGAGGAACGTGCGTCAAAATTAAGGTCCAACACGTTATGATGGGGAAAGATAAAATCGAAATTCACACGTTATTTTTCGAAGATATCTCGACAAATAAACCATTTTTGGGGAACATAGACTTTCCTCATCAGCAGAGGTCCGTAATCGCTAAATTGTGCAGGAGAACACCAGAGAAGGAAAAAGGAAGATCGTACGGCGGAAACAAACCCAACTGTAGTTTGTAGAAAAAATAGCTGAACAGAGGTGAAGTATTTGAGGTGGAAAGCAGATACGTATTACTGGGGTGATTCTAATTGTCAGTTTCTCCCTAGACTAGGCTTTGATTTCTGAATGCATTCTTCGAGACTGGGTTTAAAATTGTCCACTAATGACACCACCAAGGTGAACACTGGTAAGGTGTTTCGAATTGGATACAACCAGGCATCAAATCAGTATTGCCAGTAAGCCGAGTGGCTCAGCTGATTTCGCAGTTTCAGAAAATCATCTCGGGGACGACGCTTTTGGTCAGACAAGAATAGGCCTCCAAAGGATGACCAGCTAGCTAGGAACCTGTGTACTGAAATTAGGTCATTTCTAACGTTACAATAACACACGTGGAGTCCTGTCAGTTTAACTGACCGGTCTCAATGTATTAACGAGCGGTGTTGTGATCCGCTTTTTCCCTTTCGTTCCAATTCCTCAAGGGAGATAAGCAACAAGCCAGTATGCTTGGCACAAGATAAGAGCGCGCTGACGATTTGAGCTATATCAGAAGACATTGAACAGCCCTATAAGTAAATCGAGTGATAACTTCAGTTTCTAGACCACTGAGGTGTGCTTTGAAGGCACATCGAAATCGGCTGGAACAACAATTCTCAAACCCCGTTCAAGAGTAGTGGTACTTAGCTATTTACACCCAAAGAAGTGGTCGATAAAAACGAATGGTGGAGATGCATTACTTTACATCTGATGATGATTAACGACATTCAGTTGTCTGTATCCCACCTATCCAAAATATCCAGATCTTCCTGCAACTTTTAATTGTTACTCTGTCCACCACGCGCCAAATTTTCATCCCATTAGCACATAACAACAGTAGGCGGTTGACAAGCTGAGGTACTTCGCACACGAAGTTGGTAATTCATATAAGTGAGGGGTCAGTTATAACCTAACTCCAATGGTTCAGGCATAAGAAAGGTTGGAAGACAAGATCAGCTAGATTTCCTGCATTGACTGCTTCTGTTCACCGTTTACGGCCAACAGTCCAGTCGGTAGTACCTGCGGATCCTCAGCTGAATCCAATTCGAGTGGCCGGAAACAGCGCAAATCCGACCAGATGATAGCGTAGCTGGTCATCAACCGAGGGCTTCATGAAAGTGGACGTAGCAGACAGTGAGCTTATCGGTCTGCAGTCAATGAGCTCGATGCGATGGCTATGAGTGAGACAGTATGAATCTTCTGATATTGAGAAGCTTACCTTTGAACCGACCGACCAACAGAGTAACCTGAACAGTTCATTTATTCATTACTTTGGTGCTATCGGAGAAGTGAGATCACGATTTGTGGAACACCACAAAAGACCAGTAGCTTCGCGAAAACAGCAGGTGTTCGATGATCGAACGCCAATCGCTATGCTTTTATTGAACGAATGGTCGGAACAATCAACCTGTACGCCGCATTAGCCGCACCCAAACCGACTCGCGGTGACACTGTGAGGCCGACACTTCGTGCTGAAATGTGGTTATTGCGCATCCCGGGTTAAATTCCGTCCATGTATCGAGTTGGTTGATTTAAGTCCAGATAGTTGGTCGAGTTCTTACACATGCTCGTATACACATTTAGATACGGTCATTATCAGCGAATCACATGCGGCGTGTGTACAGTAAAACGACGAGCGATTCGTCAGAAGTGCATGTGCCATTCAGATTACAGCTTTATCTGTTGCGATTTGAATGTTGTAAACTATATTGTAGAGCCAACCTGAAAACATACGTTTAGTGCTGCTCAGCATTGTCTGAACAGACATGTAGAGTACACTGTGCTCATTCATCAATGGTTGTACATATACTAGTTATCGATTACTTGGGTAAGTTTTACTGAATACACTTCTGCTACTGTAAAGTAACTACTGCACGATGAGCAGCCACGTATTCAGAATTACTGTACTGTTCCCGTTCAACACAAAATCGGACGTTTCTTGAAGACAGCCATCCTTAAAATGTGTGCACATTTTAGGACTCAGTTTCTATCGAATTCTTCTGCATCAATGATACCTTAAAACAACTACACGCTCGAGCTCACAACAGAATTGTGAAAATAATTAATTGTCCAGTTGATTTTTTAAAATAAAATTATCGCTTCAACTAATCTCGATATCAAGAAATCAAGAGAGTTTGTATCCGGTGTCCGAGGTAGCCATACAAGTGACACTTATCGGCTGATCCAGCGAAAATTACAAATCTCACAAAGCTAATCGAGAGCGAGTCGAGCGTACTTCTGAGACTAAACTTATTCACGTACTCTCCATGATTTACCCATAACACAAATTTGTTTTGGAGAAGATGTTTGTTAGACTGACCTGAATAAACCCACAAAATGAGTAAATATCTTTATGGTACGAATATTCCTCTGTACACAACAGTTTGGCCAATGTCTGCGTTACTGGTTGCAAAGTTTGATGGAATCGCTTTGTTTACCATTCACATCCATCATACAAGCTCGATCTTTTTCTTTTTAAATGTATATTTATGTCCCATGTATCGTCCTTACCCGGAGTACCCTCTGCTGGCGAAACGTTGTTAATCCCAGAGTATTACACTATATCGGTTATTATGTTAGCTGCTCTTTTCCATTGCAAAAAACCAAATCGGGTGGTAAATTGAATCCCATCGAAATTTCCTATACACCGGTGAAACAATTCCAATATGTGTTGCTAGGGTGAGTATCGATATTTCACCCAAACTTGTATCGTTTATTTGTCTTGTGTCATCCCACCAACACACTAGCATGAACGCGCATCAGTTTATTTGTTCGGATGTGGGGTTCGGTACATAAATCAGCTAGTTCAATTCGCTGTTCTGTTGTCAAACTGAACGTCATGGTGTGTTATCCCGGGGAATTCAATCAATTGGAGTGCACAGGTACTGCGTCGAAAGCAATGCAGACAATCGTTCAGCAATCGATCAAAACAGCTGTAGCGTGGGTAGGACCTGTGGTCGAGTCTATCTGATGGCCACGCACGTCGGGGGTGCACGTGTGTACGTCCGCGTTACGGCCCGAGTGCAAACTTTGTTCAAAAACCCAGACTACGTCCCACTTAAAAAACAGGACACGACAGAAACTGAAAAAGGCTTGAGCGACTCTATGTAGGATCGGAAATAATTGAACCGCTAAATTTATCGCATACTGGTTAGTGCAATCAATAATCCCTAAATGAGCACGGAATTCTTCAGTGTTTAAATGTTATTCATTTATGAAAACTCCGCCTCTCTGTTGCAGTAGAATTAGCAGTGGAAGCAGCACATCCGAACCTGTGGCAAGTACCGTATCATTTGAGCTTCGAAGCCACTCGGGAAGCCCATAAATCTAACAGTTATACTTAATCATTCACCAGTTCTGCTGTCTCATATGAAATTCACCAAATAGTCCAGGAGAACGACTACTCTGACAGAACTTTTCAAGCAGTTCACGCTAGATTGCAGTGACTAAAAGAAAACTTCTCTTGACCTCTGCAATCTTTGTTTGTTCTGTCACCTGATTTCATCCTTATTTTCTCTGACAGTCCTCAACGGTGACCACGAATTCCTAGTTGAACTCCACATTCCAAACAGTGTTTATCGCGCACTTCCTGATGGCTTTTCAAACCCAGATAATGTGTACTTTTTGCAGTTAGTTCGAGTAAAATCGAAGTCCAGGTTTTTCACAACTGGGTCATCCCCAGATGTGTGCATTGTTTTGAGTACCTGTTTGAGGATCCAAGGCACAGCTGTGTAAATACCTGCTGCCCGACTCTCATCCACCCTCCCTCACCTGTGCTGCTCTCTGGTGACTGACCTATGTGTACTTAATTCAGATGCATCGCCCAGAGACCCTGACTTGCTGGTTCCGTATTTTCGTGCCAACAATAAGCGTATGCTCTTGGAAATGCATATCATTGTTGTACTGAATGTGATCGCGAATACATGAGCTCAATTGTGATATTAATTTCACTGATTACATTGTTAATAGTATCGTAGTAATCGCTCCAACCTCCTGTGATCCTAGTTATCTATGCTTCACTCAGCCCTCTAAGGATAACGTTACAGTGCTAAAACACCTAAAAGTTGTGCCATTTACACAATCTGTCATTCGCTTCAGCTTTTCTTATTGCGAAAGAAATCCGTATATATTTATAACCTGTCCTCTGTACATCCAAAGGTTTACACTGTTGGGAGTGAAGTTTATAGAACTGGTATACTACTAACATGAGAAGAAGTGAATTGTCTGATTTGATTGTTTCTGATTTTCAAATGAATATAAACTTCCATTCATTATTTTAACCTCAGAGTTTTTGGGCTATTTTCGATGCAATAGCGAACACATGAAGCCATCTAAACAGGATGAAAGTATTTAGAACCGTTTTAACCTTGCAAAACGGGAGAAAGCGATACCTTTTACAGGGCGAAGAGTGAATAACCCATTCTTGTATTTCCACAAGGCAAAGCTGGATGAACTATCACTACAGAATGTTCAAGAGGTTTCCATCCGATAGTAAAACATGTGTAATGACCAACGATTGCGTGAGTTCTCTAAGGCTCTCGAATGCAATTGTGCTTTTCCACGTGTTCGTTCTAGTTTAGCACCTCTGTGTATGAATCCAGTCATGCAAATAATTACACGCAGCGAATGTTTGCACTTTCTTATGACACCTATTCCTCCTGTTTTCAAGGTCGTTTTGCTTGCTTCTTTTTGAGCCTCGTCTAAAGAACTTGAAGGTCTACGCGTCTTTAAAGGTTGTCGCGTGGGTATGAACTCATCTCGCTCGTTGTTCCCAGAATGATCCCAGAGATAAACACCTATCGTATTTCTGAACAACAATGGAAATATACGGTTTGTACGACAGCCCTATCGCGTTCATTTAGTTCAGTGCCTGTAAGGACCATCGCCCGGTGGCTTTTCAGGAAAGGCGTTCTGAATGTTCGGTAAGCGAGGATCATGTGCATCGCCCCGCGCACACTATAAACCTGTAGTTGTTGAATCACTTTCTTGCCAGAGACTTAACGGTGGATCAAGACCGATTGGATAAAAATCACCTCAAGTTCGTTGACTGCTCTGAATTATGATAATGTATTTCACGATGCATCATTAACTAGCAAGCAAGGAGGGACACACAGTTAAAAATGCCGTAAAATGAGATCAGACTGCAAAAGTATTTGCACGGTTATTTCCACTGTCAAAAGAAACGGCGTTTTTCTGGAAATCCGGTGGTCAAGTTCGCTGCGTGGATCACGTGACGCGTCAGTTACATTTATTGACGCGTCAGGAATTGGATGTAAAAAGTACACGGCCGTCTACCGCTGAGACCGCCGCGCCACCCGACCTACTGGCCGACTTATCATCCAGTTCGAGTGGGTTTTCCTTGAACAATATGTTGTCTACCACTGAGATGACGACGTCCATTCCATATCAAACTGACAGCACAAGACTAACAGCTAGAGCGTGTCCAAACCAACGGATGTGTGTGGAACTACTGAACTTAGTGGGGGCGTTTCTGAGCCTACCATAATAAATCGTGGGGATGTATAAACGCCACTTTTCCACCACAACAGTCTTTTTCATATCATGATCCGTGGGTAGCGTAAGTGACCGTCTGATAAAAAATATACACTTGGTAGTTGGTTGTTAATTACGTCATAGTACTTCGTTGATCGATATGATGAAGTCTATGGGGGATGCTCAATGGACATCGCCATATTAACGCACCATGTGGAGGATAAGAGTTGTACCCTTTTCAGTTTCGATTGACGTGAGCTAATTGGAGGTTTGGCTCCGGATAGGCCAATTTTTCCGCTCAGTGGTGTAACTAATCACGCATATCATTATTAGTTTTATCCAATGTTTGTAGTTTTCACCTACATCTGTTGTCTCATCTGACATCAAATGCACTCTAACGTTCGTTGTTTTCACGGTGCACGGCTGTGTGGAGAAAAGATGAGGGTGACAAATGATGACCTCGTTTGTCCTTTAATAGGTCCAATTTCCCCATGATTCTAATGTAAAGGCAGTGACCATTCTACCTAATTGACGGGATAGCAGTCTCTACAGAGGGTGGACCACCATCACCTTGCATTATTCGGACATTCCCATCGTCAGTGAAACTCTCGGTCCTGATCAGTCACAAGCATACTCTTTTAATTAGCCTGCTGGGTCGAATTCGTGGCTCATCAGTAGGAATAACTCTGTTCTTCGTCGACCGGTGTGGTTCGTTTCTCTAAGTCAGGTAAACGAATAAGGGCCAATTGAGGATAGAACAGAAAACAAAAGATATCTGTGTCAATGGTATTCAGTGAAAGCGATGCAAACAGCATTAATTAGCGAATGACCACAAATACGCTGTACTCAACCAAAGTGATCAACTATCAAGCACAGCTGAACTACGAAGTCGGTAGACCGTTTGACGCACTTGGATACAACATTTCTGTCATTGGTTGGAAGCCAGCCGAAACCCAGATTTTTTACAACTGGGTCTCTTCCAGTAGGTTATCTCATCCATTTTTACGCACATAACGTCAACTGACAAGTTCAGATAAGCATGGCTTCCAAAAGATCCGCTATCTCCGTGTTTCGAGAGCGCAGCAGTATCTTGAATGAGCTTACTGTATCGGCCTGATGACCTATACTGCTACCTTGACGTGGTGGTCGGGCTTGTGTACTGTTTTGATCCGGCGGGCTATGCTGACTAGGACTCCGGTCCTTCCAGGTGCAACCTTGTCAGACAGGCCAAAGGGGAGCAGTCAGACGAAAAGCAGTTACACTC
>QNGE01002249.1:27920-54016 GCA_008508345.1 Paragonimus westermani | reverse complement strand
GCCTGCCTGGTATGAGTAACTCTGTCCAGTTTAGCCCAAAAGGTCATAGAGATGCGCAAGCCGTCACACCACGTCAAGGTCCAGTCTCACCGTGGCTAGCTCAATACGCAACACATACATACAGTAGCCTGCGTAACCGGCGTGCCTTTTGCACCATTCGGCTCACACTTATGTTGCATTTTCTTCCATCTTCAATACCTGGGATTCACTAGTTTCACATCATTATGGCTGCCTAAAACTGACCCAATCATATAATGACCGTTGTTCAACTGTCGAAACATAGACAATTGTGACCAGATCTCGTGGTTGTGTGACTTAACTCCGATCCGGTAAGCATGGTACACTATGGTTACCAACCTATTATTAGCGTGACCGAGAAGTGCCCGGAAACGGGGGTGATCAGTAATATCACCAGCGCACATTACAGTTCACAGGACAACGGGACGATCCAATAGGTTTATTCATAGTGGATGTTCCAACGCAAAACTGCGCTAGCGATTCGACCACATTTGCTTCCTTCCTCGGGTTTATGCATTTTGCAAAAGAATTGTTTTGGTGCCACATGTAGAAGCTTTTGCTAAACTGTAGTAACCCCTTGTAGCCCTCTCTGTTTATCGGTGTATAAACATAATCTTTGCAACCATATGGCTCAGTTAATTTTCACATTGTTTTGTGTGTTCGTTCTCAATCACCTGACTAAGCTGACGACGGAAAACTCTGCGCAACGTCACTTGAACAAACATTTTAATTACTGGTTAGCAAACAGCTAATGTTCATCATCATCACCACAATCATGATCATACTTGATTTTAGCCTCATTATCATGTAACAACACAGGCGTGGTAGGCCCAGTGCGTGTCACCCAACCGATGCGGACATGAAATGCAAAGCATTCACGTCTCTCGGCTGCCTTATACGAACCAATAAAGACCAGCATGCAACCGCTCACTAGTGTTGTTGGAATTGGACACAGACAGGCCACCAGTGAGCTCAGCTGGCGATTCCGAAACCTTGTACCGTGAGGACTCGATCATGTAACCACTTTGAGCTGGCCGCTGTGGTAGATAATTGATTGGAAACTTCGCTAGCAAGAGATAAATGGGCATAACTGCTCTATCTATTCGTCAAACTCCGTCCCATTTCAATAAACACCAAAATACTTCGTGTCAACATCCACGTCGTGACTTAATGCCTTCATCGATGGTTAGGGCCCACACGATCTGCCTGAGATACCAAAATTGTCGAATAGCTCAAAAGGAAGAGGTAGGGGGCCGTCAGCGGCCAATGATGTCACAGCTTTCTAAAGTTATTCAAACATTGTGTGAAATCCAGGAATGACCATCAGTATATTAACACAGCATTGGTGCATCCCAAAAATTCCGTACGTAAAAGTTTAACAGAATGTGACTTCATAACTCCTGAATACTGTCACTTGCTCTTAATGATCCAGATCACTGTTACTAAGCTGCCAAAAACGGTTTACGTCTGGTCTGACATGGAGTAAGTGGGGGTGAAGTGCGAGACCGAGCCGGAGAATGACCCCAGCATTAAATTGTTAGGTATCTGAGAAGTCCGGAATTCGTTTTCGCCTGGAATATACATTTTCATGTCTTTAATTTTATTACTAAGGGTGTTTTACGAAGACTTGCCACGCAATAGTTTCTTCATATATTCTTGGAATAGTGTCATCTATCTAATCACACTACGGTACGATAAGTCGGCCACCCTCAAGATGCCCAACCACTGTAACCAGTGCTTTGGTTTACCAGCTCATTTGGACACCGGCTGTCGTTTGTAAAATATCGGACGGTGAACAGTTTATGTAGCTCATCCGAGAACATGGCATGCTCAATTTCCAGCTTGGTGGGTTTATTTTTGAAACAGATCCTTCCACTTTCACGTTCTTATGTGTTATTAAAGTTTGTCTGGTAGATCCAGAGGAAATGCTAAGCGTTTCAGATTAAAAGGTGATCGAAAGGACTTAATAGCCTGTCAGTAAAGTAGTTTTGCATTTACACGACCATATTGACAAATAATTTACTTGACGATTACGTCCTGGTTTATTTCACCTACAGTGATGAATCGATATTTCAAAATGACGCATACTATATCCTTGCATGTATCCAGTGTTGTGAATCCTTAGTACTACGTAAAATAATGTTACTTTCAGCTACATGAACCCGGTAATCAGAAAACGTACCTTACCATCTAAATTCGTTTCACGCACTTCCATCATTTGTGAACCTGCAACTAGAGTGAAGCCGAAACAACGGCTTTTGAGTGAAACAAAGAACTTAGGGGTGGTTATCGGTAGTGAGTTGTACTCACAACTAAGCCAACAGCATATAAGACAGCAATACGGTAAAGTAACTAGTACGTGTTTAATGGACAGAATTCACTGGAAGCACACAACCAGTTTCGTGGGTGTTGTCGCTTATCAAGTATGTCCACCCAGTGGACCTTGATCACACATCCTACCATACGAACAGCAAATACTGAAGGTTGCAAATACTAACTCATCTGCGAGTTAGTTGTCCCGTTGATCACAGACTCCCTGGAGTCCATAGATCAGTGCTGATGCTAAGAGTACTAAATGGAGCAGAGACGCAACGTACCTGAAGAGCTTAGATAGCATAATAATTTTACAGAGTATAGTAAGATAAGTAGTATGTGTTTGGTGGTCTTAAATTCAGCACAGATCCACGGGCTCTGTTGAGTCTCAGATAAGTGGTACAACTAACTGGAAACTGAGTTGATGTGTAAAATAACAGTACATTGATTACCATTTTATTAAGAAGGCGGCCGAAAGGTGCTTTGCAACACATCTACTGTGAGTACTGAAATTTACCGATTTCTTTCAAACAGTCAGCGAAACATAGTTTCCAAGGTATCTAAAACCAATTACATCCAAAGGAAACCCCATTCAGTTGATGTCATTACAATGACTTATTAGAAAGGGTTTAAAATTGAGTGCTAGATGATTCTGTGACACGTTTTCTTAGGCGATTGAACTGTTGGACGAGGACACATTCATTCTCCAGGTATATTTTAATTGAAAGCGGATCATCATATGTAACGAGGCCGATAAAGAAGTCACAAACGTAAAGAAGTATACGCTGATAGCTGCAAGGCAGAAGGGATAATTTAATTTCAGTGCGGAGCGTGAACCAATTGAATCAGCTAGTTTATTTCGTTAGTGTTCCATCATAAACAACAGCCTGACGCCAGTGGCATTGAGCTAGGCTAAGTTGATGGGAGAATATCGGTCAATCTTTTGAGTGGAAAATCACGTCTTGGAGTTGACTTACTGACTTCAACAACCTAATCCGCTCACACTTGCTTCAAAAATCTACTGTGTTTGGGAGCGTATTTCCAGTAGACAGAGGGGGAAAATAAAACGGAATTTCAATATTTTGCAGTATACACCGTTGTACGGTGTTGAGTGAACAGTAAATAATCCCATAGCAAGGGTGTATAATTGAGAGTACAAGTACAAACAGAGACTCAGAGTAGCAGAAGTTGCAGTTGAACTGAGTCAAAACCAAAGATCAACCAGCACTATTAGGGCCATGTACACGTTGGCAAACACTGTGGCTTCTATACTCTCTCTAACGTTCAAAACAGCTGACAGCTAGAAATGATCAATTGCAGCTGAAGTGAGTAGCCAGTCTGTTTGTAGTATAGGTCAATCAATAGGAGAGGTAAAAGATGATCAACGCGTCTGGAGAGTTGTGCAGTCATGGGTCACACCTAACTGGTTTTGTGAATGATCGTATTGGCATGCCTGTATGTGAACCCACCAGTAAGAACGCACTCAGGGTGCTAGCGCAGTAGCCGGTGCGCATGCTTCAGTCACACGAGCCCAGCAGTATAGAACGTTTGCTGCTCACTCTTTTGACACCCGGGTGCATGGACTTGGGAACCACAACCCTTGCAAGTTCACATCACTCTTATGGGTAGGATGGTGAGCCATGAGGTGTAACCCACGATTTATTGACAGATGTGCACGGATATTCAAGCTCAATAACACAAACAAAACAGCGCGACCGTGCCTCACCCGGACCATAGATAGATGATACTGTAAAAGTAGTGTGTGCACGTGGAATTCGCGCGTAGTACTGCAGTGTTTAGGGATACACATAACTCGGGACAGTGCGTGCCACGAAAGACTTACCATCTGTTTATGCGTGCTATTTCACACGCTCTTTGTTGGTAAATACACTTGGCAGGTGATGTGCACAGGTCCTTTAGTCGCGTTCCACTTTCGCTGAATTGGAACTACAGGACACAAGTGCATTGTTCACTGAATTGTGCCCGTTGAACACATCGATAGTGTTATTCCGCGCATGAGCTATTTAAATGAATGGGATGAAAGGATATCCCCATCAAGTTAGACTTTGAGTATCACTTTACAATTTAAAATCGGTGCCGACGTATTTAACCTTCAGATCGGGAAGACGTCAAAAATATTAACAGTATGACTGTCAGAATGTGCTACCTTTTCACCGTCGGCATTGGAAATCGGTAGAGAAAGTGTACAACGTGTGAACAGTTAGGGCTGTGTCAACCTCCTAAGTAATGATTGGAAGCCAGCTGATGTTCCCAATATTTCTCTCATGCTTTTGTTACCAGAATAACTCAGTAATAAAGAGGATTCTGTGTACTTCTACCAGTTCCCTAGTTGTTTCACCACCAGTACACTTTCAGTCAGCTTATCGTTCCTGCTTGAAGACTGTTAGACTCCATACTGACGGTTCGGAAACGTGGGTTCAGTATGTTTCTGAGTTTGGATGGTTCATTGCTAGACTACTCAAGTTAGCTGTTGAATGTTATGGCGCAGAACTGACGCGGACCTTGTGCTGTGTTGAACATGAATGATCGAACAATACCATTGAGAGTAATGGGATGGATATGTATATCGACTCATCGCTGTAATCATTAGAATGAGCAGAAGGAGTAATTTTGAAGTGCGGTGAGACAAGAACCGGTCTTCCAAATACGAAGTATTCCTGCACATCTGTTTCGCTCTAGAGGCGCTATAGCATGCAAATAAGTGTTTTTGTTGTCACTAAAGCGTACACCACTTCTGTCCATTCATCGAGAATGTTAACCTTGTGTCACTTGAGCTGTTCGTTTGCAAGAGGTGCTTCCGTAGCCAGAAATGAGGATAAGCCTTCCGTGTTCCCGAGCCTTCTTGAGGAAATAGACGGTGTAGCCGAAGTAATCAGAATCAAGGCCGATCATGCAGATCTGACGACCCGGTGGATGCTCTTCACAGGCAGGGCAAATGCGATCCCGGGTGAGACGCGAAAAACGCCGTGCAACTTGTGAATAGACTATCTCAAAGAAGAAGCTAGTCACTGTGTTCAGAAGCCCATCCAAATGCCAGGGGAAGTGCAGTAGTCCATGAGCACCTGGCTGACGCTGCAGAAGTTCAATTGGGATTCGGAATAATACACGCTGATAGACATGTTCATCAACAGTTGAGGAACCACCCGAAATCGTCCGTACATTCCATCCGATTAAGCCGGAAGAGTCAGCTGACGCGGATGGTAAACTGCTGACTGAACAGCATCAGTTGTAAACTCACTTCTAATGACAAGAAACTGGATGAATTTTAAATCGCAGTGAAAAAGCTGACTCGAAACGAAGCGGCTGTGAAGGTGAGAAGGACGAAAAAGGCTGTGGCAACACATGCTGCATATATGGAAAACGTGGATATTGACGGAGAGTATACCTGATGACGAGAAACCACAACAGTTTTACAGATTTTTCGTTAATAGTTTTTGTTCTGGGACCAGTATTCCAGTAGTAAGTACAGTTAACATACCAACCCACTTGCCTGACGTAGAAATCAGTGGGAACCTGAAGCACTGTCCAATTGACAGGGGGACCACGAGTTCGTGGGTTGGGTCTAAGTCAAGGAGGTCACTTAATCGTGCACGATGGTCCCTCGAGCAATGGATGGATTCACGTTCAGAAATGCTGGTGTGATGGAGCATGGTTTCATCGAACAGAAAACTCGCCTCAGTCTTCTGAATAAGTGTATCGAGTAGTTGTTTGCGGTCATTAGCTGGTGGTGACATAAGGACAGATCCTGAAGAGGTTTTCCAAACAGGACACACTCGGATGTCAATTAGGCGTTGTCTGCTGATCAGGAGGCTGGACGATACTACAACTTAAACGAGCTATTTCTGAGTTATTGACTCTAGTTAAATAAAAGTAGTCTTCGTAACTGAAAGACTATGTATTACATGCTATACATACTATACACGACATGTCACTAGCTCGTAAATTAATCAACTTGTCGGATAATATAATGGGCTGTGCTGTGACTTGTTTCAACTCTCTTCTAAGTACCCTGTCAGCAAGGTTAGTCACCCTCACAAGAACCGGCCGACGAGCTTGGACATGCAGTTTGTTTTCTTAAAACTATGTTGGTAGTTCGAAACGAACATCACACAGTTTTGGACAAGTCATTATTCATGTACTTAAAACAAGCATCACCAGTTGTCTTCCGTTATTCTCATAAATATCAAGTTTTGGTTTTTTTGAATGAACAGTGAAAATGCCGTTTGTGGTGTCATATTATTTGTTGTTGCTAGAAGTGTCTTTCTGCGTTTTATTATCGTATATGCTGATGCCTAATCACTGTTTGAGTGGATGTCTGTCTAAAAGTGGTCTAACAAATCGACTTCTGGTCTGCAAAATGCATGGACCGAATGCAGCAGTTTGTCCTACCGTCTATATTAAAAAAGCTGTTGTTCTTTGTTTCACTGTAGCTGCTTACCATTCACACATGAAGTTATTGCACTCAACGCTGATAAACATATTTTGAAACATGACTGAAATGTTGCTGTATGATGTTTTCCTTATGTCTGCCTCTGAAGGCGGTACGCACATGGCTATTTTTTTAAAATGCCAATAATATTTTCGTACGTTTTTAACGGACCAAATTCCGTTCATGAAAACTTTTTTCACGAAGAAGAATCGAATAATAGTTTAACATTTCTCATCACTTTACTCCCCCAATACCACGGCTGGTCACAACGTCCAATTTGTCGCAAAATTTTATGAGGAGGTTCATACTTACCGATTGCGTACAAACGATGTCACATATTGAAAGTATTACAAACGGGCCGTCAGATTTCTATTGATAACTGCCTGCAGGGAGGGAAATAAGTTCTAGAGAAAGTTATTGAAGCGCAATATTCATGACAAGAGGAAATTACCCTAGCTGGCTTCGTTTAAAGTACTTTAGATGGATACTGTTTTAGTCTGCTTTCACAGATGACCACATGACAGTTAACGTGAACTGAAAGTTAAAGTTTGTTTTCACTCGCGTACTGCTTGTCGGCGGGTTACCCTTGCCAGTTTTATCTTAGTGTCATTCTGCCTACTCCCAATCGTATTCTGATGAAAAGTTCAATTACTCATTAGCGCGGGAATCATGTCCGACCGCTGGTAGTTGGTAACCGTGCAACACAGTTTTCCCGCATGTACACAACCGTTTCAAATACAACATTTTGTGTGTTGTATCTCAGCCGTTGACGCTGGCGGTGTAAATACACCGCGTCAAGCGCAGATAACGCAACACGCAAGCAAAGAGCGCAGCCGCGCTCCGATTAAAATCAGACAAGCGATCGATGCGGTGAGTGGACTCACAGACGAGTAACCAATCGGAAGCAAAGCTTTGCTCAGTCGTTGATTGGCACAGCCAGACAACGTGGTGTGCATATTGACGTTTAATGAGAAAACGAGACAACGCACACACACACTAGGATCCGCAACGGCACACTTTTCGGTACAGCTGGTCGGGTGCTTTGGAGACCCAACTCGAAGGTCTAGCTCAGAGCTGAATATTCATCCACCTCATGGACTAGGGTCAGACCCAAGCTTTCGCGGTTGCGATGACCAAACTGTGCCGTCTCTTCGGCTGCAGCTATCACCGCACATGACATCCACATGAAACTTGACATGCCTCCACCTTATCAGTGCAGTGACTCGCAGAAATGTTGACACAATCACAATCAACGGAAAGACGATGGAGGTAATGCCTTCATGATGCTAATTTGGACGAAGCACGTGAAGCATGTGATCGGATGTGTCGGTCGGATACCGTCTACTCTTTCTGTTTACGGAAATCTGTCCAGTTCGCTTGTGCCACCCATTACTGTGTTAACCACAACATAAGTGACTACTGGCGACCTACGACTTGTTACTACATGTCTGTTGTTAGTGTGTTGCTTTGGCAAGTCACAGAATGCTCAAGTGTAAACTTAAAGCCACTTTTAATCGCTGTAATAACGGTTTCAAACCCGCAACGCCAGCTACACCTACTACAGTCCTTCGATATCATTGTTTAAATGTATGCTTGATGAGGTGGAGCGAAATGTGCTCCAGAGATGCATTGTGCAAAAACCTGTTTCTGACTTTTATGTTCACACTGGTCGAATAGTTAAAAGCAATCAGACCGATAGGTAATGAAAATTAATTGTCACTTCTATCCTGGCATTTGTGGAAACTCCGTCTCAGGCTCTGAGCCTCATCGAAACGAAATCTGCGCTCAGTGATTCGTTTCTGCAACCAGGGCGATCCGAGCCGTTCGTTTTTGGTTATTACGGTGGTATCGACGAATGTGCTTCACCACGAATTCCGTGTTGTTCTGGTTCGATGTTTTCCACATACTTTAATTCTCATGTTACTGTCACATAACCCGACGCGAGCCAGTGTATTAATCAACACCGACAGGACGAATCTTATGTTTATTTATGGTGACCCAAAGCATAACATGACCGCGTTAACCAGGCAGTTCATTCGTTCTAGCCCGGTAGAGTTCGCTTACTAAACACTGCCGACACGATGGCTTACTTCACCAGTCGTTGTTTGAAACTTTGCTGGGCCCCACGCATGTTCCATCAGCGTTACCACCCGATAAAACAAAGCTTTATTCCGAAAACGAAACACTTTGGTCCGCCGAAGTTTAATTAAACTTATGGAAACACCGTACTCATTCTTTTAGCGGGGTCTTCGATCTCTAAAAAGGTGCGTCAATCAACCTCATCCATGATCAATCCGAGGTGCTTCACCGTAAGCTCCACTTATTACGACTATTCTGCTTTTTAGCTGGTGTATGTTCATTGGAAGCGTGTCAAAGGTGGTTTCCTCGACATTATTAAGAGTTCAGAGAGCAACATTAATGTATAAGTAGGGGGCTCAAATGGTGTGATTGGGAAAGGTATTGCAGATGTCTGGTGACCACAGTGCTTAGAATACAGTAAGCTCCGTATACTCTAACCAATATCTACCTTCTCCGAAGTCAGTCTTTCAGAGAATCTGCGTACATTCAACTCGATCCCGAAACATCATTTGAAGACAGACCAGAAATTAGGAGATGGCTGCGACGGTCGCATCTTGCTCTGTCATGACAACTGTAGACAACTGGAAAGCTATACTTATAGCTACCTCCCCTACAAGTTTGTTCAAGGGTTGTTTTATATTCCTATGATCAATTAACATTTACTCATAAAAAGTAGTTCAACAGGGATTAAAAGAACCCAAACAAACATAGCTTGTTGAGCACAACGTGATCAAGGACCATAAACGCAAAACCAAAATGAATACATTCAGCAGTGTGCGTGATTACAGGATCTAGGAAAAAGACTGAATGAGCTGGTTATTATGAGATATAGTGTCACAGCAGTACAGTTAATTCAGATGTACAACGTTTTGTTCACCTCAATAATTACACATAATGCAAAGTTCATACTGCAAAACTATGAGTCGACCGGGTTGTTAAAGTAACCAGTTGTTAACCGGTATATTTACAAAACGGTGGCAGGTACATGAGAGAAACGCCACGTTAAATGTCAGTTAGAGGTCATTGGTTTTCCGCTAAACTATGTTTAGCCGAATTTACCAACCAACGCCGTATGCAAAATATTGGTTGAAGCAATCTATCGCGTTGATGTGTTAGTAGAAGTTTCTAATGCCTGTTTCTTCCTATCTGTCTTATGTACATAAGCGGCACGTTTTATGCTTGTGACCGTTGGGAGTAAACGAGATGTTGACACATAGCAATATATGACTTCTTCATGCTCTGATGAAAGACTGAACCATTTATAGATTTCAAGCCTGTGGTTAAGCATCACCTCCTTAACCCTGTCTCACTTCTGATGTTACTGGAGTACATATGATCGTGAGATAGATTGCGTCTATTCGACCAAAGCGATTTATATTCGCCTTATAGGTTCAGTGATTGCTACAAGAGGGATAGAGTTCTTCGCTCCCTCGTTCCTGTTTGTGTTGGTCAAAGGAAACTTTTGTAATTCGGTCTGTTGATTAAACGAAAAAAAGGAATAGTGGCGGATGAAGGAAGACTTGAATAAACCTACCGATCCCAGCAGCGAACACTGACACACACTAAAACAATGTACTGTCAGATATGCGTATTTAACAATGAGGATGAATTTGAATGGTGGCTAGGAGACTCTTAGTGCAGTTATGTCGCATATACCGCTCATGTAAAAGGCCAAAACTACCACCCAATTCAGTCATGTCCACAGAGATGAACAACGTATTCCAGTGTGAAAAGAGCCCAACCCTGAAACAGTTCTCTCTACATAGTAACGTGAACATCTTATCATCCACTTTCAGCGATTGACCCCCTAGACATTCATCCTTACTTAGTGGCTGGAAGACCCGAGATGTGGAGTGTTTCAGGGGTTAGAATCAGATCTCTTCTGAGGTGTCTGTAACTCATTGAGACTTCAACTGATTCCTGAGTAGGTGATCTCCGGATAGGTGATTTTCACAAGTTCCATAACTATTCCAGTGGACCGCCTCTGAGACCCTTCACCAAGTGCAAAATTTTTTCTTAAGGTAAGGATGGCAAGTCTGTATGTTCGGTTCTAAGTATGAGTAGGTTATGAGGTTTTAAGGTTCACAACGTTTTGTCATGTGATATAGTATCAGTTAGACTTTTTACATATGGCTGCACAGTTTTTGGACAGACATGAATTGTTTACCACTAGGATCCCCAGGTTTCGTCAACGAAGCTCATTGTCACCCATCAACACTGGAAATATTATTCAGGAATGTGTTTCGGATGGAGATGTTGAATTCTGCCTCACTGAGAAGTCTTGATTGCGTCACCACCTATATAAGTGAATAGAATAGATGAAACATCCCCAGTCGGCACAAGTGGATAGCCCGAGCAGTACACTAAAGCGGCAACATGGCTTAACATCATGTGTGGAAGGACTCAGTTTTGTTCACTAGGAGAGTGACTTGCCTGTGTGTGAATCGTAGAACCCGGAGCTCAACTCGGTCTGAACAAAGTCACGGTCTGTCCCATAGGTATAAATCTACCCAGTTTTCGGCTAAACTGTACACAGTTTTGCACCGGTAGATGTAAAATTTGCAAGAGCAGATGGAAGGTGACAGCTCCTAGCGTAATCAGAGCTACGTCACGAAATGGGTTATGATATCAACAAGCGCAGTAAACAACGTCGGTGAACGTGAACAGACTCCACAAAAGTATTTTAGCTTAATTCATTTAGCTACTCAGAAGTAGTGTATATAATAACAAAGAATAACCACAAGCGTAATAAAAAAGTATCGTTTGAAATGAACTATCTACTTCCACATCTACTCCTGGGTTTCCCACTTGGGCCCAGTAACAAATTTTGAGTTGAAGAGACGTCCTTGAAAACAGCCGGCTACTGCCAACGGACATTACGATGACTGTAACAGGCATATCCCTTATGAAAAGTACACGATTAATTATAAATAGTGGCAGATTTGATGAGATCCAGTTGCGAAAAACGTGGACGTCGACCGGATTCAGGCCATCGGAAGAAACGAATTGCTCAGGCGCAGCAAGTACTCTACCAGGTGAGCTAAAAAGCCACGACGGAAGAACAGAAATTTCACATTTGAACTCAGTTACTTAACGACAATATGATTTCAGTGCTCATCAATGGTGGTGGTGGATTCCCGAGTGAACTGGTTGAGAAATCTTGCTTGGGTAGCCAGCCTGTAGGATCGTTTAATGCAATTTCGTCCCCTCTGAAAAACAGGCGTAAGTTAACAAAGCTTGGTTCCCTCATTACAGCCATGGGTTCGGCAAGAAGGTATTCTGGCTTGAGCCGCTGTTCACCACAACAATGACGTAGAGTAACCTAGAAGAAGAGGTTCACCAAAAAAGATAAAAACAGATAAAACGTGATCAAACAGGAGAACCAGAAAGAATGCGAATGCGGGTATGCTACTGACTACGGTACAATTCCATCTCTTACAGCATTTCTAACCGCTGACATGTAGGATCGCAAGGACCGAAATTTGTTAAGCAGCACCTACCCACTTTAGCTATCGGAATAGTCAGGAAGTTTATCGTTCGTGACCTGGCCTCTGTTTGATCACCACATGGTTTTATCCAACTGTTTGTGTTTTCCATAAATAGCGTCCAATGAGGAAAACATTCATCTGACATACGGGGTACGTGACGGAACCTTTTCCAAGTCCGAAGTCAATTGATAACGTTACCTGACCTACATAATTACGGGTTTATATAACCAGGACAGTTAACAACATTATCATCCCCGAAAATGTTGGCTGGCGAAGAAATTAAACAAAAGCAGGCACGAATCAAAGAAAGTCGAGATCTCCGACTTGCCCTCATTGACAACAGACACATATATCTGATCTCACTGTTGAGTTCGACCGTGCCGAAATACACTCTGACGAATGGCTTCGTTGTTCACTTGATGCGGGGTGAATAGCGGTGACAAAGATGGTCAAGCAGATCGTTATAGAATGCATACACCCTCTACACACTCTTGCTTCCACCGGCAAATGGACGACTTTTCGACTCCACAGCTGACGCATGTTGTCAACGCCGGTACGTACATTTGGTATTCTTGTCGGTATATCACCAACACTACTACAAGCTCAAAAGATACCACTACCCAAGTGTGTGGAACTCTTCACAGTCTCAAGCAGATTGCCTGCAATCCTTGGATTTAATGAGCAGATGTAAAATAAGGCAAGTAATGACTACAAAACTGATGTTTCTGTGACTGTCACCTAAAATTCGAGCCCCTTTGTGAAAGCGGGAATTACTGTTAATAAACAGCAGCCATGAAGTACCCATACAGTTTCTCAAGTCATCTGAAGGGGATTCGACAGTTTCTATACTGATCTTACTGATCTTCAAAAATCAAAGAGGACAGATCCGGTCCAAATGCTAAGCTTCTGTTTCGATGGAAAACCGTCTGGAACTAAAATAACTTACACTTCGGATTCTATCTTTCATATTAGCTCGGTTGAGACCAGCTGAAGCGTCCCACAAACGGTTCGGCTCATTCATGAAATCAGCTCTCTTAGCCGGTGAAAAGAGGGCCACCTTTTTGTACCACTCTCTCACTTACACCAACTCAGGAAGAACAACGCTGTCGTTCGTAAACAAAACGAAATTCGTTCCACCATCTTTGTTTGTTCGACTAAGCGCTGCTCACGGTCTTTGCGTAAGCTGTTAACCAGTTCGCCTCTTAGTTTTCGACGGTGGCTGTCGTATTCAAAGTTCGGCTTATCGACGCGATATAAACTAAGTTATGTTGCAGGTACACAGCTCCTCCAGAATACACGTCCTAACAGCAGGCTTTCACAGCCGCTATAACTTGTTCCCGATGTTTTTTTAGAATCTCTCACCTGATTCGAACTGGGCAGTTTGTTTCCAGGCTCCCTCTGATAAGCCTTTTGCATATTCTGGTCGTTGTCACTATCGTAAACGTTTCGTTGTAATCAGATTGCTGTTTTTATACGTGGTGCGGCGAAATACAATCCCGTTGCCAGGGCTGTTTTATCCCAGTGAAACCAGCCCACAGCGTATTACCTGTTTCCCCTGCACTTAATTTGGAAACGGTCTAGCAACAGCTATCATCACTCTCCATTTTAACATTGTAAAACCTAAGCCGAAATAGTTGTATCTAACTTACTGAAGTTTATACAGGTCTAATAATGCATTCAATACATATCGCACAGTAATAGGTACAATACGACTTGTAAAAAGGTTTGTTCCGTGTAAACCGGTTTTTCTAGGCAAGTTGTAAGGTGTACCCATTTGTAAAGGCTTGTTAAAGTAGCTTCCCAAAATTTTAAGTTTACCTAAATTAATAACGCTGCTTCGAGTCCGAACTAAGCAAGTGACACTATTCAAGAGATTATGCTAGTGAGGCTAACACGAAGTAACGAGTTAGCTCACGATTGGTATTAGTCTCGATGCAGTAGAAACAAATAACTAGGACCTGTGGGTGCGGTTATGAGTTCACTTAATATTTGGCCGCAGACATTTTTGTGAGTAGTGATAGGTAAAGTGACTGGTTAGGGAATGTGACGTAGGCAGGTACCAAGTGCATCCTGATTCTTGGGTCGCGGAGGGTTGACCTGCTTGATAGTTTTTAGATCAATGGCAACAAGATTATCAGGGAACACCTGATTGACCATAGTAGTTTCGCTTCAATAGATGGACACATGTTTTGGCGCACCGTTTTTCCTGAACTGCTAGCCTGCAACCTGCAATCATCGCAGCTTCACCCTCTCAAGGTGGCCTCCTCAAGTTGGCTTGCCCTTCATACAGATCATAGAATTGAGTTGAAAGATTCCAAGTTGGATAGCTATCGTTTCGTAGTTCTTTTATGGGCCTGCTATTCGGTGTGACCATGAAGTGAAGCTGTTTCATCTGGCATCGACATACTTTGGGATCCTCGAGACTCGTGTTTTCGACCAGTGGGTCGTCGAACTACCGGGTACTGGTTAAATGGTCTGGACGAAGATCGTTACCTCGGAGGCATGTAAAATTATTGAAGTGAGCGCAGCACGAGTGATTTTGAGCATTGAAGTATGAATTATCTGGCTGAATTTTCTTTGGTAGTACTAGAATTCATTGCAACAGTATTGCAGCAGCGGTAGGAGAGCACCAGCATTTATCGTGACATCAGTACTAGCAGCAGTGACCGTCAACCAACTAGCACTGGAAACCACCAGTGCACAGGAAAGAAGAGGAGAATGTTTCTGTATATACTGTGGCCAGATGTGTACATCTGACGCTGGTTCGTCGGCTCATGCCCACTTGCACTGACGCACGAAATGGGCCGAACTGCACCGACTTGGGACGCAAATTGCCGACCGTGATTGGCCCCAGCCAACATAAGACATGTTTATCCCAACGAATTCAAATAGAAGCCCAGGCGCATGAAAACCACAGGGTCTAACTGGTTTCAGCAGAAATCGGCTCATCTGCTCAGACTTACCCAAGAACTAACTCCATCGTACGTCACTCGACATGAACTCCATCCTCGGCCTCTGTCGCATTTCTTAGATCGTTCGCTGGAGAGTATTCAGACGCCCTTATAAGCAATGAATCGCCAGAAAAGCCATGTTTTTATTGCCAAGGAAGTCAGCATTTCATAGCGAAAAATGATGTTGAATCTCTAGTCAAAGGCAGCAGAACAGTCTCAGTGGTTCGCCCGTTTGGTCCACACTACGGCAACCCAATTAGGGTTTGGCAGAAACGCCTTCATGCACGCGGACGGACTTTTAACAATCGCCTGTGCCATCCATGCAGGTACTTTCGACATGGTTAAAGCAAAATCACTAGTGAACATGCCTCACAAGCTTTTCGGTACACTTGGCGAGTGGTCACTACGTGAGGGAACCCACACAACCAGGAAGCAGATACGCAGTTACGCTTCTGTTCACAAGTTGTACTACTAACACACGAAAGATCCAGCTTTTTCGAAAACTAGAGAATTACCTGCAAGTCGAGCCGTGGCCTTCTAAACAACTCCAACATGTTCTGATCCGAGATGGTATCGGTTCATCTGCAAATTGATGAGTAATTCCATCGTCCGATTCTGCCTCTGGACTGATCCTTGGTCTATCCGATCACTGAAGAAAAAGTACCTTGCACCTTGAATTACACGGGAAATACCGCTCCCGGTTTGAATAAGCCTGGACTTGACACAAAAAATTGCTCGCACGCACAACTCACTGCAATATTGCATATTCACTGGCTGGGTATTGACCCTTCCGGAGTGAATGGATCAATTTGTTACTGTTGATTACTTCTCGGTGTCGATAGATTACCAGGTCTGTGTTGACTACCACACTTTAAATCTGCGAATACATCACTTGACTCAACATAATCCACTGGTTCCGGCATGCTGGAAGGTGAAGGTTGAAATCAGTTGGTTTGCTATAACGTGAAAGACGTATAATTAAAATTTCGTCACAGAGCATTAAATGGAACAGCGTGTAAGTAAAGACTTGAGGACGATAGAGACATCGATGTTACAATCATCCCTAAAACTTAAGAGAGTGATTCTTTCCATGCATGAGCCCTTATCAGGCAACTGGAATGAACAACCTGATCTGTCTGGATTACATTGTAAATGGTTTTAGCTACTGAAACCTATCTGCAAGAGCAGATACTACCAGTACTGTTAGTCGGACATGATTAAAATCAGGTAATCTCCTTCTTATTGATAACATTCATTTCTAGGTGTTGATAACGTTGTCCAGTACTACTGTTGGATATGTTTAAGTAGAAACCGTAGATACAAAGGATTGGGCTGCAAAATGAAACAGCAGGAGAAATTCCACATAAGGGTTGGTAGTATCACGATCATAGGCTGTTAGCGTAGTGCACCGTCACTGATACATCACAGCCGTTGGTTCAGAGGCCGAATTGTTCAGATTGGAAATGTATAATGGAGTTTACTAGTCCGTAACAATATGGAACCGAAACACGGATAAATAGTTGTACAGTCATCAGATCTCCTACACCAATGAAAGGGTACTCTCCTTGGACTGACACTATCTGTTCTCTGATTTGTTTGTCGGTCTGAAGATGTGGCCGGCATTACATATCTTTAGTTATAAAACGGTTTCGACTGAACATCTAGTGTGTATGTGACGCACGCCTGAGTGGTAAAGATGGCACCGGTATCCGACGATTTTTTGATGTATTATGTGAGACCACGTTGAACGGTCTCAGTCCCATCACTTCATATTCGATCAGCTACTGTTTTAGCCATACAGAACAAGTCACGTCATAGGCGGAGTTCGGGGTAATGTATGAGTAGCACGGCAGACATTTAGTAATTTATCGTAGAGCGGGTTGATTCTCAAGCGTCTACATTTGGCGATAAATCAGGCCTAGGTCGATCGATCCTCTTAAAAAGCAAATGAAAAGTCCGGAAATTCCAATTTAGTGACCAACAGGATGTGGTTTTTCGATTTAATCATCACGCTGGCCTCGGCAGACGGCTGAAACGCTGATAACAATTACTGGATTTTAACATTTCTCGTCTTGCTAAGGACAATCACGTGATCTTGGTAAGCAGGTTCCTCAAGTGGATCGTCGATGGTCCTGCCCACAGTAGTTTGGGGACAGCTATGGAAACACACGCGACGGGAACAGGGAAAAGTTGTATTAGAAATCCAGATAATGCATTGATCTACTGCAGGGAATTTGATTCAGATTTCAGCGGGGATTTAAAAATGAGCACTGGAGGGTTCATTCTTGAAAAATATTGGTCGTTGCGCGGTGAATTTGTGAAACTATCTTTCCAGTGGTGGCTAGCGCACCTGTTCACGACACATGTATGTACTTTTTTTTAAATAAAAAAGTAACGTTGAATAATTGGTGGTCTATTATCAACAGTGCTACTATTGAACGATGTAATTCATTGGCTCGGTAAAAGTGGATTCTAAACCCGTTACAAGTATTGTTGCTTAACTTAAAACACTGGAAATTCAGGTTGCATTCGATTATGCTGGAAGAGCGTCTGGTGCAGTACATCAATCCAAGGTGCAGTGTCTACCCACTTTTAGCATGCATCTAACAAGGCACATCAAGAAAAGCTTGCTATTTTTTCTTATAATAACCCATCTATGGAAAATAGCACTGCATACTGCAAGAACTTGGGTGCCTTCTTGCGAAGTAGGCCGGCCAAATGGCTTATCTGAGTGTAACAAATGTGCTCAATTATGCGTGGTGTGTAATTTTGAATAAATTAAATCCCCGAAATTTCATTCAAACTATATACTTTATCCAGTCGATTCAATGAGGTCCGTGAATTCAATTTAATTAGAAAGTTCCTGATCGTGGGGTTATCGATTGGATTTAACAGGACATTTACTGTCTCCTCTCGAGACGATCGGGCAACCTGATTATTGTTCACAAGTGAGAGTGGTTGAGCGTTCAGATTTGATGATTCGGTCGTGCCTAATGTGAGGCCAATGGCGCAGTGGTCAACACGGTTGCCTCATGATTGGGATGACCGGAGTTCAAATACCGGCCGCGGCAAGGATATGCACTACTGACGAGCTGTAATCAGAGCGGAACTCGAGTTTAGTGCTTCCTTTCGGAAGAGGCTGACTGGAAAGTCTATCTGATTGCGAAGGCTGCGATCAAATGTGAATGATATTCAACTTGAAGTTCTACAAAAGTAAAGGGGAATCACACTTAATAAACTCCTTTCTTAATCCCAGGTGTAATCAGCCCATATTTTAAGTCCGAAACTTGACACACATTTTTCTGCTCATATTAATGACCATGAGACGATCGCATTCATGCTACACAAGTCTACCAAAGCATCCGCGATAAACATGAGGCTATCCAAACACATAACAGTGATGAAGCTGTCAGAGGTAACTTCACCTCAATCCAGCCAGCTCAATTTTCGGTGTTATATCGCGTCCGGAATGCGCACTGTTCGGGAACCTTGTGCGTTTCTCTTTGAGTTATGAGTGGACTGATCGCATTGGTTAACTTAAGTGATTTTCTTAGTGGTTAGGTTGAAAATAAACAGTGTTTCTGAAAGTTACAGTTCACCTTTCACAGTCGGTCAGGTCAGGCCCTGTCAAGCAGGTATCCAGTAGGTAATAAGAGCTGATGGTCATGACACGTTTGGACCTCATTGGGGTCCACGACCACCAACAAGTCTAGTTATGGATGAAAAATGCATATTTTCTCCAGTAAGTACGTTCTGAGTGTACATACCTTTCAAGACTGTGACACCTCTTTTCAGATTCACCAGTTAAGCGTCGGTAGTCATTCTGACTTCGAGAAAACAGGGCTTGATGCCAAAACGCTTATGCTTTTCGGATTTTGCGATGAAGATCGCAAGGTCGAGACATTAATCCGTTCCTAACATGTACCTAGTGAAACCAAACAAGGATGAATTCGATTGTAGAGGTGTCGGCCTGAGTAATGATTAAAAAACACAACGAGGAAGAATCATATCCAACAGAAAACCAAGCCCGATCAAATTAAAGACTACAACTAGAGAATGAATTGGTACAATAACCAAGGGAAGATTCAATGCTCACCAGGTCACGTTAGCTTGCAAGAACGGCGGGCCTATCTACGGCAGAGAAAAGGACCAGGCTACGTTAAAAGTTCCAGTTTGTTGGTTTGAAATCAAAGTTTCGTAATCGGACAGATTAGGCCAGTAGTCGGGCTCAGTATCTACCGTGAAATCAAATTACGGTGTGCTTTGGTAGTTTACTACGTAGTTCGAAAACAATGGGGACGGACACTGTATTTGTGAGGCCCATTTATCGAAACACTTCCGAACAATGGCGGCGTTGGGCAACAGTTGACTCGGCAACGCCTAGCCGTTTTGTCAATCGGTCCTGACTTCGTGTCTCTGTGATAGAGGCCGTCAATACCAGCTAGACGCTTTTGCTGGATTAACACCAGCACATCGAAATCAGACAGGACAACCTGTCATATTGTGTAAATAGCTTCCCTGTTGTCATTTTCTCAGCGAAATTCTTGTTCGATTGGGCCGAACAAGCTGACCAAAATCGCACCATTTAGACGGTACTGGTTCCAGAAGTTTCATACCAAAATGCAGAGGAGCAATCAGCCCAGTCTCGACGACGTAATTCTTTTCACAAGACGTGCAGACACGTGAATTCTGCCGTTGTTATTGTGCCGTCGATCACGTGCTGCGAAGTAGACACATCTGGCCTAGTGGTGCAGCAACAACACGCTTATCGAGATGGAAACAAATGGGATTGACTAAGTTGATGCGAGCAGCTGACGCAACAGACTTTAGAAGCGGCAGTCGGCAGCAAACAAACTGCTATGTAACCACCAGCTCATTTCAAATACTCATGTCGTTTACATGTGTGGGCCACGGTAGGCTTAACGTTGGGAGGTCCAAATATGCGTCCAGACTGAGCTTCGCATTTGAACGTGTAAGATAAGTTTTAGTTAGACTAAGATGAAACAGCTGAAGAAAACTAGAACCAAACGAGTCAAATTCGTACCACAGACTTTTCTCACTTTCGGACCTCCCCACCCGTTACTTCTCCCGGTCTCACGAATTTCCATGCCTACAGTAAAAATCCGGTGATAAAATCCTATAGAGTACGTTTTCGTTTGGAAGAAACGTTCTGATTTCGACCCTATGACTAACTACGCTATAACAGTTCGTTGGTAGATAGACCTGGAAAAAAAACTAGAGGAAGGTCGACATACAAATTGTTGCTCGTGTGTGGTTACCACGCGGGATCGGGCAGAAATATATCACGTGCGGTTGACAGGGCACCACAGGACATGGATTTCGTCCACCTCCTAGCCATGACGTGAGTGAATTCACAGCGTTGGTGAACTTGTGTGCCTGGCAACACACAGAACGGCCGGTGCATTACTCCTCACAAAACGTTGGCAAGCTCATAGTTCATACATATATTGCAGTACAACCTAGTACCGTAAAATTTTCAAACGAAATCTCGCCTGTTCGGCAGTATCAGGGATCTACTAAGCGTTTGCTCGTTGAGCTAGATCGACACAACTGTTCTTACCGAATGCGATGAAAGCTACGAGGCGTGCTCTTAGTCTATCAGATAAGAACTTACTTGCATACGACATCTCATAAAACACCTCATCTGCAACAGCATCTTTACATGGCGGACTTCTGCCTCATGTCGCTATTATGTATTGACAACACCAAGCACTTGGTTGATAGCCAGTACAGCAGAACTCAGCGTTCTAGTTGCAACTCATTAGGCATCAGATGCGCTAGTAGACTGGGAGTGCGGTAACCCAAAACTACTGGACGCTGAGGTTTGCAGTGGCTTTCCCAGCCACCGGCCTGTATGCATGCTTTGAAGAAGAACCGGTCAGAGGGTCCCCACAGTAATGAAGATGTGGGTCGATCTGACACAATCTAGGAGGCCCCTTCTGACAGCTTCCTGCTGCACACCTTTGTCAGTCGCATCAAATCAGTAAGGTAAAAACAAGATTATGACAACCGGATGATTCAGAATTCTAATACAACGTACAAGGGACTGTGGTTTGGAGAATCCTTTTACTTACTACTCAGTAAACGAGTCACCTGGGACGGAAGGGCGTCAAATGCCAAATCGGACAAGATGCCTAAGGATTCATAATAATTAATTCGGTCTTGTGAAAATTTTGGTTTTTTATCGTCACAGTTAGTATAGACTGGCGTAGCCAAAGTGATTTCAGAAGTGCGATTACCACCATTACGATTCCAGTCGTTATCACTAAGTTTTATTCATCCTGGGAGGTGAGTTTTCTGCTTTCATACGATACCATCAAATGAAAGACAATTTGCTAAGTGTGTCTAAACTCTGAACTAATAACCGTAAACATGAAACTCAAGGAAGCGTTAAAGAAAGCAGTCGCAATCGAAATCGGTTGCAAACCACTGTTGATTATTTTTGAGGTTAACTCAAGAACAAGAATGTTGGGTTTGTATATAAATGAAGCTAGATAAGGAATAACGAATGAATGGTAAGATCCAGCAGGTGTGAGCATGTTTTTTACCGGAATCTGATGAAAGATGTGGATATATATATATATATATATATATATATATCAATAAGAATGTCTGCAGCTCAGGTGGCATATTTAAATTAACCGAAAAAGAGGGCACACAGTGTGTGGTGAATGATTTATTGTGACATTTCAAATCCACACTAGAATCCGTTATCAAACAAATAAATGTGTCGGAATGAGATTGTTCTACCGCTCACCGTGTCCGCCTGTCTTCGCTAGCTTTTCGTTTCACCGTCAACGATGCTGACGTAATGGCCGTCTATGTCAACATATATATATATATATTATATATGTGGGAAGATCCACATAAACGGAGGTGGGTTACTAGATAGGAGAACCTTCTGAAGAACGTAAGCACATTGTGAAATGATGAAAAGCAACGAAACCAATGAAGTCTTTGACAGGAATTCCATCGCAACGAGACAGATGTTATGGGTCTTACAAAAGTACAAAGTCCTTTGACAACTTACCAGGGAACACAGCTGGTGAACAATACATTCAGTGGAGGGGCATACAAGCCTGAATAAATCGATTAACCAAGTGGTGTGGAGTGAAGTCAAGCGTCGGACGTAGAATGAGAGCTCCCGGACTTCGACGAAAACATCACTAGCATGAAATGACCACGTCATGTTGGTTCTTAAAGTTACCGCCAGATAGTTAACAGAAAAGGGTAGGGGTAAGGATTCATCAGTCACAAGGAAAAAGTAACGTACATTAAAAAGTTCTTCATATTGGTTCCATTTCATGGGCGGAAACAAAATGTCAACACATTTGGATGTGTTAACGGACAAAGTGCGAGACTCGGACCAATTCACAATGTAAAATGAAATTAAGATAAGGAAAACGATTGCACGATGTGGAATATCACGAACAGTGATGAGCAATGTTGGGGTTTGAACATCAGATTGACTAAGTCGACTTTGGTTTGCAAATCACTCGCGAAAAGAGCTCAACAGCTGGATCTTGAATTCCAGCTTATTTGAGAACCTGAAATAGTGTCCCTGTCATTGCTTCCAAGCGCATCACTATGGTCCAAGAACCATATACAGGCGCCTGTTAACTTCCAATCGGTCGATGACAGAATGGACTGACCTACTCAAGCCAGTCTTCAAGAGTGTGCACGTACGGTAATAAGCTAATTGACCACAATCCATGACGTTTATCTGATATTCGAGTTTTAGAAAATCAAGTACTGCAGATGTGTATGGGATGGGGCGAAATTCGGCAGCTCGTTTTTAGGAAGTGACTTGATTCGTGTCGTCCTTCAAGAGTTAACAATTGTGCGTTGTCTAGAGCATAGAGGGGATTAATCAGCTAAGGGCTGGCGTAAACTTTTTACACATTCCTTAAGAACGACCAGTGATGGGTTGTCAGGTTCGCTTCTTTCTTGATTTCAACCGGATAAGTTCTCGGAAGATGACTGGGCTCTCAGTTGTACTAGTTAAGCTATGTGACGTCGACGACTGACTTCTTCACCGGGAAGCTGAGTTCACTCAGCCTTCTTAAAATTTGTCATTTACTAGATGTAACTTATCACCAGCAACTAAGAGGGTTAGTATTTAATGCCTTTCCAATTCTCTAGTGCTCCGAATGATGATAGATGAACTGCTCACTTAGTAAGTCGTGTATGACCTAGAGACCTAATGCGAATACTAACTTAGAAGAATTCCACGGTTTGCCTAGTGTAATCGCTGTCACGTGAGTCAACACGGTCCAGACAGTTTTATTTATGTTCTGATGTCTTCAGTTTACACAATGTTGCCCCGTAAGCGAACCATTCCTTTTCAAAAAGGGCTTCTAAGAGTTACGAATCGGATTAACAACAGGTATCTTCTTCGAAGAAACAAATCTTTCAGAACCATACGTGGAACCACTGTTAGGATGGAGCAAGGCTGGCCAGATCACCTCCAAGGAGAAACAGTGCGTCAGTCTTGTGTCAATCCCAACATGTTTACTTATTGTTTGCTGGATGGATTCCTTAGTTAGATAAAACCGTCGGTCAGGAATCTTCACACATCGTCCGAGGAAGCTATGGTCTGACTTAAACTTGAATCATAAACCTAGCCCGAAACTTGTTCAAGTGACCTGATTCGTGAGAGCCTATGTAAAACATTCGCTTGTAGACCTGCGTAAGTGGAATGCAGGCCACATTAAAGTCCATCAGATTAACATTGGGTAATATGGATTCTCGGATTCCCTGATATTTTCTTTTTACACATATGTATGGTACGTTATCGATGTTTCAGAAACCGCTAGAACTATGAGCGAAAGCGATGAGCACCTTCATCTTATTGTGGTGTAAACTGAAGCTAATTCAGCCAAAAGTTGGGAAAGAGATACTCACGTCGGGTCGACATTGTGGATGTTCTTGTAACGGTGAAATAACTTAACATCTTTCCTTAAAATATAAACGTTTTCGCATATTTTCCCTTTTAATTTGGTCGGTAATTCACACAAACTATTAGTCAGAATGTTGCTCTGTTAGTCGAGGGATGCTCGGTTCAAACGGTCGTTATTTGATTTACAGTTAAACCTGACCAGCCTGGCGTTATTCCAGTCCGCGTGTGTCCTTGTTGCTTGTTGCGCAGAAGCAAATATTAGAAAGTCTAACGCAGACTAGTTCGATGTTCGTTTTCTGCCCCCTAGCAAAAGCTTACCATGTGTGATCCTTCGTCTACGTATGATGCTAGCGTATCCGCCCCATTAAATAATCCAGGGTCACTCAACATTGTACCCTCTAGGAAATTCCGTAGTAAGCTCAGATATTAATAACAATCTTGAGGTGAATATTAGTGATAGTCTGCATGTTGACGGTTCCTACAAGGTATAGTGGCCTTACTCATTGTGTCTTGCATACAGTGATCAGGTTCCATGAGCTTTCAGCGTCGTCGCCCCAAGTGAGACAGCTCCATTAGAAAGATACTTTCGCACTTTCCAGAAGGTGTTTCACGTTGGTCTCGTGTTGTGTTGTATTTCATTTTGATCGGTTTCTTTTACCTTAAAATTTACTATACCTGGGCATTTGGTCGGAAATTTGACTCCGCAAAGCTCCAAAACCAAAGATCGTATCCTCTAGAGGCCTCATCTGTAGTTGGGGTGGAATCATTTGGCAACTGGGTCGTTGGTTAACTTATTCATATCATGTAAAATACAACTTTATAACTTTTCACACACAAGAGTCAAGTAAAGGCGATTGGTATCATGTCATCCATTGTGAACACCGGTGGTAGACAGAGAGGGTGGTTGATTTTTTCATGGAAAATTGAAGTACACACAATAATGATAAATGTCTCAGATTCGAACAAACTGACTAGAAAAGGAATCTGTATCATTCAACATATGATAATTAAAAGACAGACAAACAGAAGGAGAGGAATCACATAATTTAGTCACAGAAACAGTTTGTCCACGTATGACAAAAGGAGAGTAGCCTGTAAGATTGTAACGGGACCAGCCTTCACAAATTGTGTCCGTGTATTCTTATTCCTACAACAGAAACAAAAATATTATGACCGGAGACAAGGGTATCAATAAGGTGAGTGCGTTTTATGTTGCAAAGTTGATTCAGTCAAACTGTGCTTAGAACTGACATGAAAAAGTTGGCAATGCCTTCACGAGAGGCAAGGCCGTACCAGTAAACCATTGAGAGTGCCTATTTGATTGATGCATGCTTCAGACAGTTGTGGGTCGGATTCAGGTGTGCGCAGAGACTGGGCTATCAAGTGTGAAGCTAACCGGTCCATTCACCGAACACTTAGGCAACTAACTATCGAATAGACCTCACGTGTCTGAGGTTTGATTAGTACTTTGGTAACTGTCAGCGCAAACTTTTTCTTCGCGAGTGGAACATTATTAATCTAAATACGAGTAAAGCCGATCTCGATTAAGGAGTAACTGTTGGGGATCAATCTGTTCACGCTCGATTACATACACCCATGCCTAGGTGTTATCATCAATGACAACTATGAATCGGCAACTTTTACAGTTATCATATCGCCTCTGGTTGGAAACGTTAAGGGAGATGGTGGATAATACAGCACAGCGTATGCTGTCGTATAACCGAGTCGTCGTTTGGCTGAATCGTCTATAAGATAATACTAATCGACGAGGCGGGGCGGTGAAAACCGCAAACTACATTACGAATGTCGTTTGCTGTACCATACAGATCAGTGTCTTGGTCATATATATATATATATATATATATATATATATATAT
>QNGE01002249.1:0-27861 GCA_008508345.1 Paragonimus westermani | reverse complement strand
AAGGATGCTGCAACCACTGGGCATCCAAATATCACATAAGCCAAACTCAACACTCCGTTCGGCTCTGATGAATGCTAAGGATCATGTAGAACCACACGAACAGTCTGGCGTGGTCTACGCGATTCCATGCCTCGGGTGTGACCAACAGTATGTGGGGGAGACAGGCAAACAGCTGCGCACACGCGTGCACGAACACAAATTAGCAATGCGACGAGCCGACCCTAGATCACAACTGTGGCACCACTGTGCGGACACAGGTCACGAGGTCAACATAGACCATGCAAAAGTGGTCGCGCGGGCGAAAATGAAAGGGGAACGACTTGTACTCGAAGCTCTCTATTCGCGGAATTCGTTCAATCGACACGTTGACATAGACAGCCACTACGTCAGCATCGTTGACGGTGAAACGAAAAGCGAGCGAAGACAGACGGACAGGCGGACACGGTGAGCGGTAGAACAACCTCACTCCGACACATTTATTTGTTTGATAACGGATCCTAGTGTGGATTTGAAACGTCACAATAAATCGTTCACCACTCAGTGTCTACCCTCTTTTTGATTAATCTATATATATATATATGTATAATATGTGCAAATCCATCTCTTATAGGCTCGTTTTGTTTTGAGGTGTGCATCGTTCAAATGATAGAGATCAAAGCGCCTATTTTCTGTAAGCAACATACAATCGCACAGAAACAGTTGTGTATCATATGAAGCTACGGCCCCTCATTAAAAATTAGGGCCACAGCCACAAGTTAATTATGCACTGTGCTTAAAGAAGATCAAAAAATAAAGTTTGTGCTGAGGTGAACTCATTCAGGTACAGTCGAATGCTTCAGATTACATGTGGGTGTGACGTACTTGGTTCGACTTTTTAAACTCAACCAGTTCGTTAAAAATCACTTCCAGAATGACTCGTGCGTTCCGTTTATCAGTTGGAATTTTTCGTGATACGCCGAGAATATCACCACATTCACGGATGAAGTATTCCAGATCGTCATCGGTACCTTGAGAGATGAGGAAAGGCAGAGCTTAACGGTAAATCAGAAACGAACGTTGGCTGAAACCGGAATGTGAATTTATTTACCGTGGATTAATTCAATGGATACGCTGATATAAGAGCCGCACATGATGGTAGAACTTGCAAAGCATTTGGAATCAGACATCCCTCGCAGGTTTTGCTGTAATTTTCTAGGGATTCCAAATCTGAGTCCTCTCCAACTCACGCTATGCTCAGGTTCGTGAATGCTTACGAATAAGGAAACTCGGAACTTTGGCGGATGCATCTGAGTTCCTTTCCTGTATGGGGTACCTGATTTGTTGAGTAACATTCCAAAGTGACCAGATGATGTAATAAGATCACCTTTGGCAACATTCTACTCGTCATCGATATCCATTCAATGCAAACTTTCTAATCTCTGCTATAGAATCAGTGAAAACTTTCTGTGCCTTCAACATAAAATGTGAAATCTGCACGAACAGACACCAGTTCATCATATGGGTGACGCGCAGTCGATGAACCGAATAATGTTGACAAATCAGCATCCGAATAAACTGGATTAAAAATGTATACGTTACTGGAAAGAGTAGCAGGAAGTGAAGGACTCGGTTCAATAGAAAATCTACAGCCGATTGCGAGCAAACTGATTATGATGGGTGCACATGTTTGAATTGAGGCAGTGATCGAGGTTGTCCCCAGAGGATAAAATAGATAAGATCATAGCGGCGTGCTCAAGAAATACGTCATGATGAAACAAATGATGGAACTGGACTAAAAAAAGTCGTGAGTGATACACGAAATAAATAAGAAACAAACAAGGCAACAAAACAGGTCAAGTAGACCAACAGTAAAGTTAGGTCCCAGGAACTAGTGGTGCAGCCCCACTCCATATTGTTTGATATTCATCTGCTATTTGGAACAGTGAAGATTAAATTTTGTAATCTAACAATTCGAAATAGGGTTCAACTATGTTAATTAGAAGGTCGAAGTACTTATCCGTTAGCACAAAGCTACCCTTTGGTCCAGTATGCGGCTGAGTTGAATGGCCCTCACATCCGGTTCCCAAGCACCTCTTACATTATCATTCAAAGGTCCCTTGGTATTTGGCAAGGAAATCTACAGATAAAGCACGCTTTATAACTTCTATAAGCTTTCCAGTAGCGGTTTTGATATACTGGTCGTCCATAAATTCAGGTTTTTATCAACCCAGCACGTGTACTGTGAAGTGGTGGTCAAATACTCTCGTCACAAATATTAGTAGTTCGGAAAACATTTGGTGCACGAAGTGAACCGTGAAGAATACTTAGCCCAGTGAACCAAAACAACAAGGTTGTATCCGAAGTGGATAGTGTCTAGTCCAACTAACCAAGACAAGTCAAGTTACCACTATGCATTATGCACCTCGAGAGGCGAATTTTCAACGTTTTATATGGTCAGATAATCCGTTAATATGAAGAGCAGTTTGACAAACAGTAGCTATCAGCATCGACATGAAAGAGTTATCAATTCATTGTCACATGGTCGGGGGTAGCAAACACTTGGCACGCAATCCTATCCTCACCTGGTGCCCACCCACACACTGTGATACCTTCGGCCCCTCTTCCAAGGTTAGTCAATATGTGGAACTCCACATAAACAAGCTTGAATTGCTCAGTTCTCATACAGTGTGATTGTCCCTGTGTCGGTCAGTCCACCGTTCACAATACAGACGAACATTTAGTTCTCGTTACTCAGGCCTGTTTGAATTGGTAATGTAACGTGCGGTCGAAACTGGTAAGCGCGCACGGATTGAATTTGAGTTGGTTATTCTTACATGGTGACTTTGTTCATCTCTCAGACCCCTATGTCAACGTTGTGCACGAAGACCCTGAGTCAACGGAGAGTCAGACCAGCAAGGAGGACAGCTGCATTTAAACTACCGTTGCGTGTTGAGTAATGTACCTCTGGATACAATTTGTGTCTTCTCTTCCGGTTGCATGTTACAGTATGTTCTTTCTGAGTTAAATGACCTGTAAAAGACAATAGTTGTAACCGATTTCACACTAGCTTTGATGTGGTTTGGGTTGACGTGCTAAATCCATTCCCAAGTTCTGATATCTAGTTACTCTGGTTGGAATCAGAATCGACCACTGTTCCCTGTCACGAACATAAACTAGTCGAAAGACACAATTCCGTTTGTAAAATTAATTTTACTTCAGCCCTTGGAACTCTGTATTTAACGTAATCCGTCGTATAAAGACAATATCAGACTATGTAGCTTTGCACGATTTCAACGTCTACCTTGACAACTTCTCATTCTTCACACTTATTCTTCTCATATTAGCTAACAGAGTATTAAAAGCTAACAGTGTCCCTTAAACTAGTGAGCTAAGTAAACCAAGACATTAAGGGAGTAATATCGAGTGGGTGCGAATGGGTATTTTTAACTGAAAATGTGGGAAAACTTCCGAAGAAGTTCGGATCAAGAAGGTTTGTTATAGTATACTCAGTTTTGGACAAAAATCTTCTGCATGGTAAAAGCTCAAGATGAACAATGAAACCAGCAAGATGTTCGCGGTGAATTCAGTTGGATGCTTTCCAGATTTGGCAGAAAGTGTAAAATCATCAGACAATAAACCCAGAAAGGCGCAGGTTAGACCAGGGATTGAACAATACAAAACCGTGGAGGATGCAAGACTCCCTATGTAGAGAAATTCATCTTGACCTTGAAGAAAACTTCACCAGTGTTGTGATGAAATCACCTTCGACGTCCACAAAATCCCAAAATACCCTCAAAGTAAGAGTTACTTTCTAGTACCACTGTAACCATTAATGCTAACTTTTGAATGTAAATTTACTATAAACCACCAACATCAGAGTCAGAGCGATGGTGTTGGTACCGCAATTTTACACCTTTCTATATAATAACTCTACATCAACTGCTGTGATATCTCTAGTCGTTGCTTTTGCGGGTGGCACCCAACCATTTCAACGCTTGTCTGAATTTACAAGGGCCGCGGGATTTCTTGTGGTCATTATTCTTCTTTGGAAGCCAAGTTGTGTCACAGATTCTCTCACTCTTACCCTCCTAACACCTTGATTTGCATACGTTAGAGTATGTTTGTCGTATGTTGAGCAAACTAGTAAATAAAGTTTGTCCGTAGATCCACCTGTCTTCCGAACCGCGTTAACATAAGGCTGGAGAATCCCGGTCATGAAAATCATGGGTCGGACGAACTATAATCTCGGTAATATGATGATACCATACCGAAAAAATAACACGAATATCTAACAAGAAAAATTCGTCATCCCCATCGTCGATAGCAGTGTGTCAGTGGTTGCAAATGATACAAAACTGCTAAACAGTATTGTGGGAGAAGATTAGAGCCTAACTTATTGGCAAAAGAGTGGGTTGGGCTGAAAACTCAGTTAGCGAAAATGTCTCTGTTTTTAAATTAAAAAATTCAAAATCAAGCTGCCTACATGTGACGAGTAAAAAATCGAATTACAACTGAAATTAAGTAGGAATGGTGATTCAGTATTAATAGTCTGTAGTTTTCAAATAAGTTATCTTTGGGAAACGAGAACAACATACCTATATATTAGGAAGCTTTAGGGGACAGACAAGGAGACTGTGATAGCTACTAAACACGTGAGATAACATATGATGTAGGAAAGATTTTTTGTCTTTCAAGAGAACACTGTCAACAACACCGAAAACTTTCTTACTGGTACTAGCAACAGAAGTTTCCAAACACATACTGCAAGTCAAGTGATAAATTTTGTGGCTTATTGACACAAACTGCAAATGTCAAGTCACGCAAAGATTGCTTCACGTTCACACAAATTCAACTCACATTTGTTGGTCACCTGTGCCAGGCGGGCCTTTGGGGTGGAGAAATGTTCCTCCAAGTCAAACAATTCCAGGGCGGGTGGTCCAGGTTCTCGAAAATTAGGAGGGAAAACCTACGTACCCGTACACAAAAAACCCATAGAAGGAAAGCTTCAAGTTCCATTTTTTGATCCCATAAATCAATGCAAATTATTAATGGAGGCGTTATTACAACTCGTTGTCTACTGATCTGTGTTGGCGGAGGAATTTCATTTTGTAGCGGGCTGAAAGATGTTTTCTGAAACTATAGTGAGGTCAAGATTAAACCGTGACAAAAAAATAAATATGTGTGTATTTCTTCACAACTTCCTTATCTTGACTAAATATGTATATATATCTTGAATTATAAAATATATTACATATTTACTGTGAGAATGATTCAAATTTCACCAAACAATGAGATTTCGTAGTACTCACAAATACGAGATTCTCAGTCGTAATTTGGGTAACAATAACCCAGTGAAGTGTGCCATGCATATCACACAGAAGTTTGCTGACCCGAGGTAAGCTGAACAATTTTATTCTTCTCCTACACCATGTAGCGCGTCCGACAGTAATGATATTAAGTACGTGAATTCTGATCAGCAGAACCTATTCACTCATATGATGTAACGCAGGATGTGAGCCATTCTTATATGCTGGTGCACAGTAGGTGAAGAAATCCGTTGTGACCAGACTTCTGAATTGCAATTCTGGGTCATATCGCCAAAATCTAGCACGGGGAATCGCGATTGCACGTTGTTTCTGAGCCATTCTGACTACTTATCTTTTGTGAGTAGAGCGATTCTGAATCCATCAGTTACTAAAGTCGGCTTGGCACGACCAGCCACTCAGCTCAGGGCATTATCGTGAATCTTCATGCGACATTGTTTTGACACAAGTCTCACGTTAATAAACAAGCAAACTGGAGAAATCTGTAATGATTGTCTATCGATGACCTCGTTCTGCTTAAGGGTTACCGGATCAGAAGAGGAGAGCTAAAGTCTATACGAGTGTATACACACATACTACACATGATCTTAGCTCATATACACACATACACACATATATATGAGCGTACACATAATTCTTCCGGAGTTAGTCGAGCTTTGATGAGTGAGGCATTTCATGCGGTTTGTCGGCAGCCGAACCAGTTCTAATCCACAGCAGTTAGGATTAAGAGTAACGTATTCAAAGTAATCACGAACATCACAAATATTTCCTATGCTAAAATAACAGATCCGTCCTAATGCGTTTATTGAATTCTACGGTCGACAACCAGCAAGCTAGCTTGTTTAGTTTATTCCATCTTTCCAGTTCCCGCATTCGTTGAATTAGCAACTATACCAGTGAAAAAACCTGTTAAGTATCTGTCAGTTTTGAGTTCTAAGGATTCCCTGGTCACAGTACTTGAAGAATATCTTGTCAAACATTTGTATACCGGTTAAATACGTGGCAAATCTCCCTCATTTTTAAAAACTATTCACCGTGGGTTGTGTGGCACCACATCTACTCTGCATTTCCCAGATTATTTTCGTCGGATTTCTGTGCCGCTCGTTCGAGCATTTGTCTGGTTCGGATGGACACAATTTAATTTTACTCGTAAACTATACTGTTTCCAATCGACTCAAAGTCTGTGTCAATTTGGCCAACAGGCTTTCATCTGATTGACCCGAGGATGTGCTCACCAAATGTGCATCTCGCGTTAGTAGCAAACAATTCCTTAAATTCGTGTTTGTGTACACTACCGTTAGAAGAGTTTCAGTTCTTTACAAGTTCATTGGTTTACTTGCAACAAGCAAGCACGAACAGCACTGTTACACAACAATTAATTCAATAAGCTGTATATTTCTAAAGGCTTCCCCGGGATATTACAAACTTATAATTTGCTAACTCTCTCACCTTTGAGTATTTGCGCGACTTTCACTTTCACCAGAATGAGCAGAGCAAATTGCTCCGCGAATTGAAGTGTTATCAGATGGTGGTATAACAAATGAGTCGAAATAAGGCTTCATTAGCTTGGTCGAAAGTTTACTGGAGATTTCTTATCATCATAATTTCAACGTAGCCCTTTGTGTTCAACGACATTCACACTGCGTTTGCTTACGTTGAAGCTTATCCAATGTGAAACTGTAAATGGATCATGTAATGCTAACCGAATGCAATTTTAAAATAATTCTGAAGCCTCATCAAATCGAGTTTTCATGTGCTCGAAGTGACGACAAAACTAGTAAGGTGCTATGGGAATGTTGCAGAAGACATCTGGCATATTGCCTGAGCAAACGTTAAACCTACAGAAGTTAAGAGGAAATGTAAATTCATTAAATGAATTGACTGCTGTGTCCATATGTTCTAACCATAATCATAATCAGTGTTAGCGGTAAACAAGGTTGATTTACTATTGACACATACAACATAGTGGGACACAAAAGTAACTACGGGTTTTCTATAGTATATGGTCTGGACGTAATCTTTATTGTTCCCCTGCCTATCTGTTACCCTAATTCCGTTTGTTCCACAACTCACACACAATCAGAAGGATACTAATTCTAGAATGCCTCGTCATGGTGATTGATGCAGAGATGCCAAACTACAGCAAATGTGGAACTGCCATCAATCATTACCTCTGGGTTTGGACATTAACAATCAGCAAACGGAATAAAGTTGTTTGCAGTTATTTATCAAAACCATTTGCAGAGATCGAAAATCTTCTAAACTTACATAACTATCCATGACTGTACGCAATCCAAGTCTCTGTAATTTTAACGTAGTTTTCACCGCTGAACTCAACCACAAACCCCGTCCTCATGATAAGTCTTCAAAAGTTACATGCGTGGTCTGTGTTCTTAATGAACATGCTGCGCACTCCTTAACGTGGTGCAATCGGTTCAACGGAAATGCGTATTGGTACGGTTCCACTTAATATAAGCAGATAACGTGAATGCAAAAGAGTTAACTCCAATGTGAATGAGGTTAGGAACTTATTTTCCACTCTAGATTGGTGGGCACGTCGTAGACCAAATATAGTACCATATACATCTCATTTGATACGTACGATATAAGACAACTAATCTGATGATTAGAACATCACTAGTCACGCGTGGTAAGTTTTCCTTAGTCGGAGAACGGCCAGACCAATCATCTAAGTTGGCGGAAAAAACTGACACCTATCAACACCTTAGGGACTACTATAAGCTTTTGTGACTTGTTAAACTGAACTGAAATTGTAATGGATTTGTATTACTGGACCTTCTGTTTCCTAATGTAGTGATTTCCGAGTAGCGCTAAGCCATGAGGATCTTCGGGGAGTAGTTGGAATAAACATGTTGCTGTTGGGGTTCAGCTGATGACCACAAAGATCTATTGTGAACACACGCAGTATTTGAAGCTTATTAGTGCGATAAAACTCCAGTTCAAGCACATTCTTACCGTCTGTTTTATATAGCAGGGAAACGCATCTACTTAAGCTCAACTGGCGGGGTTTTATTTTGTTAACAAGTGATACACATTCTAGGTGCGTAAGTACGGTCTCGGCCCTGCAGGCCACAATAAAGACACTTAACACGAAGATTTGGGTATATTCTGAAACGGTAAGGATTCGGGAGCCGATCTGTATCGACGGTTTTTCATTGCTTGTTAGCATGAACTTTAAGCACTTAATCGTCGGTAACAGGACTAGTGTGTCAGAGAGATCTCATATGGTCCCGAGTAAAACGGTCTGATTGAATGCGCAACATGTGCTACTAAACGAGAGTTATCCAAATAACGGATAAGTGCTGCACATACAAAAGTTGATCGGTTTTTTCCTCCAACTATCGGAAGCATATAAAGGGTACAGGAGAGTCTATGCTTAACAGAGGCCTCAATACTCGATTGCATTTTCTATTCTCCACTTTGGGGGTTTAGAGTGAAGTATGATAACGGAGAGCGGTTTCTCCTGAAAATACGAGGAATAACAAAGAATGTTGTGCAAAGGAATCTATGCACACTAGCACGTGACATCCTACATAGTGACAAGCAATGACGATAGTGTACTATGTTGAAAGTCACACTGACTTTCATATGATGGAGGATAGCGATCCAGATCGACATCCACACCGAAGTCCTCAGCGACTCAACCACAGAACAAACAAGCACGCATGGACGGAATCGAAAAGTGCAAAACGAAGACATTCTGCGGACGAGGTCATGCCACAACACACAAATTGTCCCGATTTCAGGTGACTGTTTTCTTCTAGGATCGTGACGTTCATGGAAAATGTTAATTGGTTGCGGAATTAATCCTTCATGATTGGACAATACTGAAGATCGATGGACGTATACATGCCCTCGTCTACATTCGAACAACGTATCAATTTAAAGACTAACTGTAGTATTCTTGGGTTCCCTAGATTGAGTCCTTCTGTTTGTTGTTCACAATAGTGAGGTTTAGGATCTAACTAAGCGTCCGATTTCTTCACGGATGATTACGAGTAGGTCGTATTAGTATGTAATTGAAAAAATAAATTGGTGGTTAGATACTAATAGCAATAATAGTGATAAGTCTAATCTTTATTATGTAAAGACGAACACATATTGGAAGTTTTCATCATACTGATAGTTAACGGCGAAACTACCTGAGTAAAAATGTAATCTATATCGTTCGGGCACTTGTCATTTAGGTAACGTTAACTACAAAGTGCCAGTTAACCAGAGCATTTCGAAGTAAGCAAAAGATGAGTGTAAATTTTAGAAATACAACTGGAATGTGGATGGGTTTTCATACCAAATGAATACAGCTTCAAGAACTAAGACTTGAGGTCATCATTCAACAGCAACCAATTTTACCCAAACAACAAAATAACCGAGAAAACTATGATGAACACTCCACTGTCGAATATTCTGACAATGTTTTAACAATGTCTCACTACAGGCCTATTGAAAATCAGTAACTAACATCACCTCCTCAATGAGTTTCAACCAAACTACAGAGAATTAACATCGATAGTGGACTGTGAAATCAATCGAGAACTCCACAATCGCCGGTATCGCGCCAGACATAATTAGTAAACAATTCAAAACTACGGGAGAACGCTTGGTTGCAGAATTCATCGAAAGCACAAACGCCAATGACATTGTAAATGGAAATGCTGCTCACGAATTGTTTGACACATCTTGGCCAGTTTGTATCGAATCGATTAACTCACCTTAGTAGCCAGATGAACTGACCATTCAAAACACCGAACGATCTAACCAATGTGCTCAAAATTATAATTTCCAGTGCTCTCTCTTCAAAAAGTTGGACCAGAAAACCAATCTAATTGGTTGACTGTATTGATTTTGTCATTGTGTCCAACACGGCATACCCCCATTATATCAAACTCAGTAACGAAAAGGAATCCTAGATTTGTCTAAGGAAATATATGAATCAGCAGTGGAACGATATCAATAAGTGTTATCACTGATCGAATGTGAGTTGCTCTCAAAATAAAGGGCTTAATAAAAGCCACGTATACCGTGAGCTTTTCATGTCCTGTTTAGGGTTACCTAAACTGATGTTGTGCTAAAAGTTGGTTAAAATCGACAAACTGATCATGCACGGAAAACCGAAGTTCTTCCTAATACTGTCATAGTGTGGATTTATTTAGACGACACTGTAAATAATATCATACAAAAGGGGTTTGGTTATACCAAGATGTAATATACTAACTAAAAGGAATAAACTGCGTAAACGAATATTCTCGGAGAATGTACTAATACATCTAATTACTTGTACATGAAATCCGGGATGTTATGACTCACAGCTGGTTGGATCGGAGGTAAAGGGGTCTCAAATTGTGGGGTTATTAAACTCAGAGGCTCATGTTTCACTTGTAGTTTTTCGTAGGCACTGATATGTGTGAAAACAAACATTAATGTACGAAGCGTTAGGTTGTCTCGATCCAATTTATTAACTCAACAATAACAACAACATGACATTTGTGAGGTGTTACGATTTAACTAGTTCCCGTTGGCTGTACGAATAAAATAATTATTTACTTAACTATATCAAGTAATTATAACACTCTTATTTTTGCATTCTACATTAATCGGATTTCATAAAATACTGAGAAACGATAAGCGGTGTCCGCTATAAATCTGCTTACGATATATGCACACTTAAGCCAACAAAATTGAGAATATGCAGAAATTGGAGGGAAAAATCACAAGGTCGCGTGGAAAAAATAAATTCGTGAGTTAGAACAAAGAGAAGAGCAGCGAAATAAACGCGTCATATTGACAGTTAGGGTGGAACAGACTTCATACGTACCATGTGTCTAGAATTGAAGAACTCAATTTTCCATTAACCCTCATCTCTACAAGGCATAATTTTTTGATTCCGCCTAGTTATCATTACTCCTTTTGAGGGCTCTATGCAAATTTGACAAAAAGATTATACACAGACTAACCCGAATGCATATAATATGATGAAAACGATAAAATCGATAGAGTAGTTAGAAGTATCTGATTATAATTTTTTCGGGAAACAAGATTTCTGTCACCCAGTCAGGCAATGAAAGACAAAGGAATGCTTCAAGTGTGTTGACCGAAGAAGCCAACACTTACTTTCCATCATGTATAGCTCAATTAGTCGTATTTCAGAGGAAAGACAGTCTTCTACCATCAAGGAGACGTTATAGTTTGTGTATTGAACTACTCAGGTTCTTTCGTAGATCGTTTTCAACTACCAGGACCTTCCAAGTATACTTTTGTACATCTGAGTAATTACTTCAATCATGGTAATTTTCTCCTTCTAGTCAATAGTGTGTGTATAACTCATTCACTAAGGGCAGTTTTATTTGCTTAAAATGATCACAGCATAGCACATGACTGAACGGTTTCTGTTTTCTAAGTATAGACACGACTTTCTGGTGATCCTTTCGCCTGAGAAGCACCTACTTTCAAATCAAACTCTGACTGGACTAATCTTCTTCAGCATCGTTTTTAGTAGTTTTTCATTTTTCCTATCCTTCTTTTCTGCAAGCTGTATCAAAACCTTGCATCAAAATCTTGGTATCAGCCGTTACATGCTCATTCAGTCGTCCGTTAGTATCTATTTCACTCACTTTTACATTCCCATAACTGAAGACTCACATCACCACTTACCTTACGAATAATACTCAGGTGTGTGGTTCTGACTATGAACTATCGATCATTTGCGTTAACTGCCATTCGAATGGTAGGATCTAATCAATCAATTTACAGTGGGAAAACACCTTCACTGAAAAAGCATCATTCATTGAGTCGTCAGAAAGTATGTAAGTATCATTCAGTTCCGTCGAACCGCGTAGTCGCCCATGGTTATATATGCCTCTGTTTCACTTCACACCTAATCTGCGATTCATTATTGCTGTTAATATAACGACAGTTAGAAAATAAGAACAATTAGATAAAATGCTGTTTCATATTTCCACGTGCTTTCTCGACAGAACTGGATTTATAAGTTGAACGCTGGTCAATACAATGAAGAACCGCTAGTAATAATGGTTATTTTGGATCCTACCTATGTGGCCAGCGCACGGTTTAAGAAGACAGCGAGTGAATGAGTGTCTGCTAGAAACCATACTATTTTTGACAGATATAACATCTGTCTTCACACCTTTTATGACTAAAGAAGTGAACAGTACTCTCTGAGCATCAAACTCCTTGTGATTATCAACTGCTTGGGTTAAGATTAGACACTACTACAGTGTGCAACGTAATTGGATCAACCAAAATGCCTTTCATCAGAACGCAGATTTCTGCTCAGACGCTGTGCTACCGATGCTTGTACTGACGTATACAGTAAATCATCTGGACTGCTTTCAGCAATACACTGTCATAAATTGTCGGTCGGTCCTGGTGATATTTACTTCATTCCAAATGCCGACGAACTGCTCAGTTACCCGTAAAGCACGGGTCTCGAGTAAGTTACATTGAAAACCATCAAAATCCCTATCGATAAAAGGAAGTAATAACCACAAGTCAGCAGCAAGGTAGGTATGATTCGAAGTAAGTTAAGTGGTTGGTAGACTAAGAAAAACATAACATTCCTGAAACATTTGGTGCGGAATATTGTTTATCGTCTGAAGCGAAGTTCTGTGAACTTTTGAGGACGGCTAATTATTGATCAACTAGGCTGTGTTCTTAACTTTGTTTTGTATGTTCACAGAAACGCATATTTGCCTATCTTTACGGAACGGGATTAGAACCAGTACGCCTATGTGTGCTATAGATGCGAATGAAAGCAGGGGTACTGGCTATACAATTCAGAGCACGTTGCAAGTTGCAGCATTGATGCTGATTAAAAAAGAACAAAATAGGAAAATTCATATCCTCTTTTCATAGGAAACCATAGGATTGGTATGAGAAAAGTATGTGAACTTTTGGGCGACCTAAAGCGAATATCGTTAGTAAAACGGGCGTAGCCCATGTATTTTTACGGAGGGGAGTAAATCAGTTGAATGTGAAACACGGATCCAAACATCTTCAGGACAATATCATACACTGTGGAGTTAAATGGAACTCATCAAAACGCAAGCAGTTTGCTTGTATGCACATGGGACGAACTGAGATGAAATGACATAAGTTTATAACAGTAGGTCTGTTTTGGGAGATTGTAACTGGAATAGGTACCAAAACAATGGAAATGTGTTTACTAATAACGGGCTAACATAAACGAGTATACCTTGATGTGACTCACTGGTATATTATCGCTGGTCTTGATTAGTGCGAAAGTAATTTTCATATGGTGATCACTTACGGTTTCGTATCAAAGAGTGAAAGTGTGCAAAAATCATTCGAATGATTGACTGAGTTGTTCATTACTGGAATTCACCGTAACCAGCATCGACTTTGTGCAGTCTTGATGTATTCTACTTCACTGATGTGTGAATTTCGATTGGTATAGCTTGTTTTACTTTATTTTGGTAGATCTATCCAACGGCGTTTTGATTCTTTTAGAACAACGACTAATTAGTGAAGTTTAGATACGCTGAATGTGAACACTTGAATTTTCGTTCTCCAGCGCATAGGTTTTCCATATTTGAAATAAACAGCCTTGTACAAGGTGAATGTATAAACATATCTTCGCCAGACACTGTTTGTAGAAGTATAAGAGCTCCGGAATGTTTAGAAGCTAAGTAGATTAAATGAAACATGAGGAAATCTATAAACTAAGGTCAAATATCATCAAATGTGACACAACATTGACCTACAGTTTTTTTATAGCTTGAGAACTGACAATTTAAGACTTTCACTGGGCTTCACACCGAACATACAATCATAACCGGTCAGGTTGTGTCAAACGTGATTTTTTATTTTTGCTGCCTACCCATTGAGTATGCACGAACAACAGTTGTGTGGATGCGACCAAACGATTGACATAATTAGCACATCGTGATGTTGATAGTTTTGCAATGTCATCAACAAGATACCGGAATAATGTATTTTTTAAAGATTGGCGTTAGCAAATAGTATGCGTTAAGTCAAACAAGAACACGACGCAATTAATCAGACCAAAAGATTGTTCTTTTAAATAAGAAGGATCAATAGATCAATGTGTTGGAGACGGAAGTAGAAAGCAAGAATTTCGATGACTCTGTATCTCAGTGCGCAAAACCTCAAGTCTCCCAAGAAACGGCCAAAAAGAGGAACAAAGGTGTAGCTTCCGAACTAAGGCGATTAATGCTAATCAAGGCAAGCCTTGAAAATTGCTGCAGAGTCAGCAGAAACAACGCATCCAGGTACAGCGTTTCAAGCGTGCAGTGAGAAAAAGCTGATGCTGCATTCAAGTGTGCTGTGTTGGACCTTCAGTTTGGGGAGATGATTCCTTAGTATAGTGCTGTTTCATTGTTGAGTATCAATCGGTGCGGATGATCAGACTCAACTATCAAAAAGATTAACACCAAGTCACCTCCAAATCGACAATGCTTCATAGACTGCATGCTCAGAGGTGTCAAACTTCCTCCACAAGCCTTAATTTTTAGACCCCAGACTACCTCAGTAGCACGACGCCACAAAGTCTCTAAGAGCAACTTGTCCTCATGGAGATACGATGGCCAGACCATAGTTCTGTTTTTAGAAGGCGAACGAATAAAACTGTTTAAAAGAATCTGATATTAAACTGGCCAAAAAGAAGTTTGAGTAAGGCCAGAGTATCATTAGAGTTTTTTTAATTAGCTTCAGCGTTCGGACAGCCCGACAGAGTTTGCAAACACTTGGTCCCAGAGACCAACAGCGGAGTGGCGGACAGCTGTTCTGACCTAGTTGGATCTCATCAGCACCATACACGTCAGAGAATCAAACCAATGACCGGCGATTGAGTGGTAGATTGTAGTCCAAGCATGTATCTTCTAGTCCAGCCAGTTCACTTGAGACCAAATGAATAGAATGTTAAAGTCATTCTGTAGAATAGAAAAATTGTTAACAATGTTAAGGATATACCAAATCTTGACGTCATCAGTAAACAGTAATAAAAGAGAGGTAATTAAAAGAGAAGATCATTGGTGAATAGTGAAAAAAAGTGGGCCAGAAAGTGAACATCGGAGTATCTCACTGAAGCTAGACCCGCGGGCAGAGGACAAATCGTTTGCACTTATTCTACACGGACGATTAACGAAATGTGACTCCAGTCGATGGAGGTTATCTTGTACTCCATAATGAGCAAGCTAATCTATTAAAACAGCATGACTCGCGTTGTAGATTGCCTTGTCAAAGTCTAGGTAAACGACACCGATGCCATTGCCCTGACCAAACACCTCAGTTCACTGATTAGTGGCTATCACCGGATTTGTGATACACGAACTACCCTCGAAAAAGCGGTGCTGTACAACGGAAATGAGGTAATGAGAAGTAAAGTACTTATGGAGTGAGTCATGTACGATTGCTTCCAAAAATTTCGAAATGTTCGGTAACAGGGTGGGTGGTCGGTGGTCACTGAGACGTTTACGCCTAACAGCCTTGAAAACAGATGCAATACGTGCGGTTACTTAACTGCTGGATACTGCCCCTCGGAAGGCAGATTACGTAAACGGTTATCTAAGTGTGTCGGCAAGCTGTTCAGCTGCTTAACGCGAAGCCTTAAGAAGTATACCGTCAGGTTCAAGAGAGCTGTCCGTAAGGCTTCTGAGTTTAGCCAACATTACCGTTGGATAGTGCTAGTACCGTGGATTTCGGGGGCCAAAACAAATTTGAGGAACCAAAGGCGACTATGTAAAAATGCTGCTGCAAAACCCAACGAAGAAATCAATAGCTTCGGCATTAAAGTTAGTGGGGTCTGACGGACCTAAGAGTTGAGGAATCCCAGCTTTTTCCTTCTGAGTTACAAATCGAAAATCGTAATTTAAATCAGTGACAAAGTGCTTGGTGAGACGTTCATAGTACGGATAGTTCTCACGAATTAACAGCGTACACCTATTTCTTAGGGTAAAGTATAGTTTTCGGTCATTGTGAGATTCTGATAGTGGATAGCACATCCAGGCATACTGCTTCTTCAGAATACGTTTTAGTGTGCACTAATGCAATTGAAATGGAGGATTAGTTCATTTAAGGGCCGTAAGTTGTGTAGAATCACCAATGACAATGAAAAGAAGTGTAGTTAGCTCCTAACAGAGATCATCAACAAAACGAAGAGGATGAATTTTTCCCAAGGTTGTGTTTCCAAGTAGCTAGGCAGCTTCCTACCATCAATTTCACGAAAGTTTATGCGTTTTATGACTGTTTAGCAGACCAGACTTGTGCTGCAAGTGAAACCAAGTAAGAGGGTCACGTGATCACTTAATCCGCGTGGTGTGGTGATTATAGGGTTTTCAACCATCAACTTATCGTTAGTGAATACGTAGTCCAGCCCAGAAAAGCTACGGTCAGGGCGTCAACGAGTAAAACCTAAAATGTGCTCCGTGAAGCCAAGTGCCTCGAACTATGTGAAAAAACGTGCGGACAGAGTTAACGTCCAGTAAGTTGAAGTCACATATTAAGAAAATAGGGGGAACATCTAAGGTGGGTGACAGTTACAGCCCAGAAAATAAAGGCTCATATTCCGAATTAACAGAAGATGGAGAACAGTAGAGCACCCCAATGGGTACCACAAGGCAACCACAGCACATGCGGGAATTAACTATTAGTAGATCCCGTTCTTCTTTGAAACGATCAAGTTGAAGCAAAATTCCGCCAGGAATTGGGCGACGTTAATGGCGGAACCGCTTTGGTATGTATGACACCATCTCTTACGAGGTAAGAGTAAGTATAAGGAATTGTGGGCGATTTCCTTCTGTCACGGACTCGGGACGCGAGATGTGATAAATACTTTGTGCTTGGACGTTAGTAAGTTCAAATTAAACCGTGAGAATCAGCATAGACTCTTCCCACGTTCCAGATTGTTGTCGAGGGAACTGGGGCACTCTTAATGATAACGCTGCGACACCTATCAATGATCCCAGATTCCTTGCTAACGGGTTTTCGCCTCTTTTTTACAACCCATAATATACCCGAATACATCCGAGCCCCAGAATTATTCAGAAGTTTTTATGGCATCAGAAGAGCGTCTTCTGTCACATCAGTTATTAAAAGCACGACTTTCCTTACCTGGAGTCTATCAGCTCATGCTGAATCCAGCTTACTACCTAACCATTTGGAAGAGCTCGCGTCACAAGTTGATACACACTGTGGCGTCAAATTCTCTTCGGAGCTTTTGATCATGCCTGTTTAGTAAACCTTAGTAAACCTTGCCGACCTAACACTGTCCTTAAAGGAGCTCTTTCAAATAGTAATGTTGAGCTTCTTAGTGAGGGCCGAGCGAAGGACCTTAAAATGATGTCTTATCTCCTTGCATGCTGTAGATAGACTGTCATTAGGGATGAGTCCGAGTATCTGCTGAGCAACCGCGGTAGTCTCATTTGACTTTGCTACAGAAAAAATCAACCCAGCTGATATTGTGTCAATTTCACTTGTGTTACACACTTCATTAACTACAGCTGCCAAACTAAGAAAGTTTTGATCCAATGCAGGAGATAGGATACCACACAGCCTTTCTAGCGGTCTCACAACACAAATAAGCGAGGAAGAGGTAGACGGACACGTTTTTTGCCACATCTTGGAATCCCTCAGGAGTCCCCGTGAAACAAAAGCCTCCGAGCGATAGAATTTATTTTGCCGAAACACCTGAACCCATTGTTTACCACACCCAAAAGCATTTAGATGATCTGTAAATGAACAGGTGAAGCCCGGTATGAAAAAGTACGACGTGTATGTAAGCTAGCAGACAGTTGTCTGCAATAGTCCTGATAAGTTAAGAAACTAAATGTACCACACAGAATGTACCGACATCACAAAACTAGCCCAAAACAAAGTTGAACACTGAGATGCACTGTTTATATAATCTTTACTTAAAAAAGCCTACTTGAAGTCGAGTGGAAACTTTGGGAGCGTCAAGAAATCTTGACCAAAGTTAATTGTAACCTGTTTGTTGGTAAATGAATGAAATTAACGTATAAAATTACTTACTTCAACGCACGAGGAACGAGGCTTAAGTCCATGTTGAACAACGACTGATCAAAAAGCTCGGTGGCGTTTTGAGAAATTTCGTCGCTTTCTTGCAAACACGATTTTAAGCTGTTCGCTAGACTTGTTATATCAGGAATTTGATGGTATGTTTCGATTTCGGGATCTTCCGCGTCAATTGCGTTCAGGGTAATGGAGTCTGTAGTTAGAAGATTCAAGAGGACTTCAAACACTTTGAAGTTATCTTCTTTCGTGACATAGGAATCTGTAAACATTGCTGCGCTCCCAACAACCCCCAGTGAGCCACTACCGTTTCCCTCAAAAAGATTATTTAAAATAAGCGAAAAAAGTATACTTTGGACATATGGATTGCACACACTGGCCTGTTTAAAGGGAAAGCGACACTTCCTGTGGAAAGAAGTGCAATTGATGGCTTTGCTACATTGAGTGTGGCTCCGTATGGATACAGAAACTGAAGAGCCATCTTGTGAGATATATCCTCTCCAGCACAAACGGAGGTGATTTTTCCTGCGGCTTCCGCAATTGCCCTTAAAATTACAATACATACATGGATCTTACCGGTTAAGAATACCGTTCGGAATAAGGGCTTCTTTAGGATGAAAGTATTTATAGTAAGATGTCCGAACGACAGCATCTGAATAGAGTATATCGGACAGAACAGACCGCATTTTACCGCTGTTAACCATAACGCCATACTGTTCCAAGAGGAAATTAATATTTGTTGTATATTTGCTTTCACCATTTTCTCCCATTAGCACTAACACAGCACCGCCGTTTTCAATATATTTTTTTATCGTTTGAAATTCTGCTGCGCTGAATTTCTCGACTGCACCTGCAATCACGAATAGTTTTGCAGAACTGAGCCTTTCAGTTGTTATTTCATCTTTATTTCTACGTTCAGACATAATATACAGTGGTACACACTCTTACACTACGAACTTCCAGGACGTTTTCAGACGCCTAGTTATTTCTTTGAAGTGCTTCGTTAGAACGAATGCCTCTTTTTTTGTTTGGTTGAAAACTATGGTATTCTCTTCGACTTTCGTCGAACCATCTCCAACAAACCCCATCTCCGCTTACAATATTAGATTTGGCGCTCCTCGGAATCTACACACCGTTGTAGAAACAATTGCGCACGATGGTTTGAAAGATAAAAACAAAACTGTCATTTATTACAACCGGTGTGTTCACGTCAGTATGATTTTACATGTTTGATTTGACGCTGAACGTTCGTCATTCCACATCGTGTGTGGAATTATCTATCAGTCGTCGTCCGGTCCTACCTCTTGGCGCCATCTTTCTCTCGGGCGATGGCCTATCCACTTCCACGGATTTTGACTTTTCAGTGAGTCATCCCCACTCTTTGAATACGTCTCCTCTCTGCTTATGTGGATACCTTCTGTACATATTTATTTCCGCTACAGTTTCTTACACCGTGACCGCATTTTGGTTATTTCTCATCATTTGGTTAATTAGGCGATTACACATTTCATGGAGTGTAGCGATTATATCGCTGGCTGCATTCACGTACATGGGTATCAGGAAACAAATGCTGAGACTTACGGCAAATGTGTTTCTCCACCAGCACCGTATTATCAAGCTGACCGTCTGGCGGAATTTCCCTGTGATCTCAAAGGGTAGCAAGTTAACACGAAGTTTTCATCGGACAGCGAACCCGATAACATTATGCCGTTGTGATAAACACATTTGTCGTGTGTTGTAGACTTTGCTTTCATATGAATGCACAACCAAAAGACAGTGCGAGCATATGAGGCTTATTGGTTGTGTGACCCCGCAGTTATACGGTCTACCAAAGATTTACGGAACACAAACATTACTACGGCCAATCCTGTAGTGAGTAAACCTTCGAAGTATTCTTTAACTTCTTGCGATATGAGAGCTGTCCTACCAACACCAATGTGCCTGTTCACATTACCTTGTGGCATTCATCTGCTACAAAACACTAGCACCAAACTAGTGTTTTGGCGTGAGTACCGCAGCTTTACTTGTGGCTGTACAGTGAATCTGCATTATCTTCACCATTCTAGGCTACATTCACCGGGTTAACAATGTTTTAACCAGTGTCGTTGGAATGTCATCCAACCACTTCGAAGCTTATTCAAATTTTCGCAAGCTGACCGGAGTTTCCTCTGAAAATCGTCTTCTGTGGTGGCTGTCCTACGATACTTCAAGAGGATTTCCCACGTCCTGGCGCCTCAACTTGCATTGAAGTCCACTTGTTTACGGTGAGTGAATCAACAGAGGACGGTTGTTTGCAGACAGATCGTTTTCTCACTGCGACTTTTGAGTTACTCGAGTATAAGGCCAGGTGAATATAGGCGTGCAAACTAGGAAGAAAGGAAGTAGCTTCGCAATAACCCTTTCGACAGTGGGCTCGCCTCGTCACGAGCTGGCCAAGTGGTTGTCTGGCAGCCAGTTTGCGTACTCCTTTCAAGATTTTGCCTGAAATAAAAGTTCGAGATGCGTGGCATTTTGAACAGTGCTGAGTTGAAAGATAATATTATTGACTGTCTTAACGTAAAATCGCATTTTCCAAATGCGCAATCAAGGAAGACGTTCGACTTCGTCTGTTACTTTGCACCGTCACGCAACATAAGGCTTTATGCCCCAGCTAATATCCTGAGACCTTTGGTATTGATTACAGAGAATTTCAACTCTCATCCAGAAAACTTAGGACAAGCAAATAGACGCAGTCATACTGGGACCTGGTGTAGTTGAATTTTTCATTTCTGCGGTTGAGACCCGCTTCTCGAAGACAATTCAATACATTCTGATTAATCGTCGATAGGTTGCTGACCAGAGTATTCACAAAACAATATAGAGGCAGTGGAAAAACTGCCTGATTTGTTGAACCGCACGCACCCGAACTTAACGTTGTCAGCTGAATTTTGAAAGGAAAGTACGTCCGTCTTTCTGGATTGAGTATCGAGTAAAAGAAAGATTATAAGATGTATCGGTCAATACATCGTGATCTCACCTGAAATGGACAATATCTGAGTTTTAGCAATTTCTCACCCATGTAAAACAAACGTTCGCTGGTTCGTTTTCTGTCTTGCAGATGGCGAGCTGTGTGTGGGATTGATACATTGCGTATGGATTTGAATTTTATCCATGAAACTTTGGTCTTCAGAGGCTATTCACTTGGTTATATCAACTCTCTCGGCAAACCAAAAGTAGGTTAACCTCAATAAGCAACTGTTTTCAAGAATTCGGTGTACATGGAATTAAGTTGACAAAATAGGTAGCGAGATGTCGGTCGTAACGTGGTGACCGATACAGATCATACAACGAACTCAAACCGCAGCTACGCGGTGTTTAGTCAGTCGCACAATTCGCATGCTTCATCACACTAAGACGCGGACGCCAAAACTATCTATTTCATGACGTAATCAGCAGTTTGGTTGTGGCTGAAGTGACGTTTACAGCGGCAGAACTTGTCAATCCCTGCACCTAAGGATGAAGAGGCATGATCTCGAACATGTGGAGGTCTTAGCGCATGGTGTGACCTTGAGATACCTCACCAAACAGCGTAAGCTGGCTACCTCGAGCACCAGAAACCTGCTGGAGACTAGTCAGATGGTCGATCCGACAGATGCCTCCAGTATTCTGGTGCCATCGCAAACCCGTCAACCTTAGATCACTCTTGGCGCCACTTGTCATGTGTAACAGGCCAGTCCCTTGTGTACAAAATCTGTTGACCTCGAACCTTCGTCTGACATGGTTTTGATCAACGACTGACCAACATGAGGGTTAACTTGATTTATGGGCTCAACTTGCTCAAATATTTTGGAATTTCACCGCTGTTGTGTGCAGCAACAGACGAGAACATAAGTCAGGTTAGGCCTGAAAGGTGTGGTCAGTCGTGCAACCACCACATTCTCCGTGACGTGTTGGTAGAAACGGCGGTGGGCGCCTGCATTATCAAGGCAATATTAGTCCAAGCTCTGCTCGTGTTCACAGTGAGTCCACAATCGCGAAAGCATAAATAGTTTGAAGAACTCATGGTTGTTGCGAGGGGTTTTTCAAAAATTGGGGTGCATATAATCTCTTGTTTTTCGATAAGACAGTAAACATACCCGATTTAGCAACCGGCTATCAGTATGACACACCTTTCAAACGGTGTACCAAAGGGAGGGATCCAGAAGAGAGTTCCACAAAAACCAAGTCTGGAACAGTCAACAGGCAAAAAATACTTGCAAGCGAGCGGCGGTGACGGGACAAAAGAAGGCGCGTAACGCTTGGCAAAGGTTTGAATAGTTGGGGGTTGTCAGCTTTCAGTATCCATATACGTTCAAACAGATGCTCAAGCGACCAAATGGTTTTTCTCAAAATGAGTCCTAAGGATAAGCCGCGGTTGGACATAGTTAGCGACATGTCGGTAGGATCACTAAAATGCTCCTTCCCTGGGAGGTCAACCGACAGGTGGATTTTGGCAATGTAACTACTTCAGCTGGGCTAAGCCGCTGGCACAGTCACGGCTAATCCATTTAACGCTTGCGACAAAGCTTATATCAACGGTGGGCGAATGATGAAGAGAAGTAATTGAGGATAGCTCCAAGCCGGTGGTTCGGGAAGGTTGTTGGTCATAAGAATCCTCTGACTTGCCGATCTTGATGCGGCAGGGGATGCTACCAATCTAGACACAACACCGCGTAGAATCGTAGCCTTCTTTGCGTCTACAACACTGCATGCTTCCTGGTTGCCAGTGCTGGGTTTTGGATTGTGCGAGTCGTGTACACAATCTATTGGTCCTTCCGGTTATGCCCGTTCTTGTTAGTTGTCTTTACAGGGCTGTTGGTGGAAACCCTACTTTCAAAGAACGCTAACCTACAGTCCCCACGTTCCACGAAGCCAATTCACGTGTATAGCGGGCAACCAGAAACAGAAACTCCAGCTCACCTGTGACCAGTTGTTCGTCTGTATTCATCGTTCAATTCACTCATAGTAATCTGAGGTTTTATCCGTCCCTCGCGAAGCAAAAACCTGGTGCTCGTCTTTTGGGGATGGTGAAGTGTACAGTAACATCATCCAGTGTCAAGTGCTGATTAAGGAGTGGTGACAGCTACAATGCATATACCATTTTACGGTAAATAAAAGATTTTCGGACCGTTTTTTGGAAAACCTTTCGTTGACAGAAACCATCGCATGCACGCTGTCTAAAGCTGGCTAGGTGTGAACTTACAACAAAGAGCCTTATGTTAAAGACATCACCGTGGCTCACAGGTCTGGTTACACCGTCGACTGCTCTTGCACCGTCGTGGATTCAGTGGAATTCAAAGTGATCTCAGAACGAGAGGATTTTGGATAGTCTGTGGCTGATCGTAGGTTATTTCCCGAGGAAAGCTGTTTGAGATTCGGTAAACGTTGTTTCTAAAATGTCGCTCGGTGTACTCTCGCGTTTTTCACACTACTGCAACACAAAAAACAAACCGTCTGGTTTCGTAAAAAGTACCTGTACACCGTGGCAGCGATAATCGATGATGAGTAACGACGCAAATGGAACAATGAGCGCAAGTTGGCAAACTAGCCTTGACGATTGTTATTGTCAGTTATTCTTTCGACCGGGTGGGTGGGAATCGTTCCAAGCGTTATATCGAGCACTGATCATAATCAATGAAGTTGGCTGGTCTAATCGCGCCTGCAGTGACTGACTACCCGGACAAACTTAACGAGTATTTATGAGGCAACTGAGCAGGAATTGTACATAAATAGGCTTCCAGCGTGCTTCGAGCATATGGCAAAACCGACGATAGAATGTTTTGTGTTGAAGGGTTTCTGATAGCGGTTCTTAATAACGAAAACGCCTAACTTACTTGTTTGTTGCGAAGTGGCAGGCCGTTTGCGGATTAACAAAAATCTATGTGCGTTGAGAGGAGATGTGAAGGCTGAACCAGTGTAATCTGCAGTTTGTGGCCGCTGTGGAGAAGTGGCCAGACCGAGTGACAAGATATTCAACAATACTCATGAAGTAGGAAGTACGGAATCAGCGTCTTATGGTTTATGTGCAGGTCGGCCTAGGAGTTTTGTGGGCTGGATGCATTCAACAGATGATGACAGGTTTCCAAATAAATCGGGCTGAACATTGTAGAAACTTTCACCACGGGCAACGAGGGTGCTAAATGAGAGGCGTCTGTGACACCAACTTCTGGGTCATTAACGCTGTTTGTGCACTACAGACTAAGTGATAAGATTGCGATTGACTATACGTCAATCGAAAAGGTGCTTCTTATGTCTGGATAACACATCTGTGATCTATGAAACTTTCAAAGGTTGGATGTGTAATATTAGTAATGTATATTTTGCGACGCACCTACGCAAAACATGTTGGAATGGGCGAGATCACCCTGGATTGTTAAAAGCGATACAAATGGATAACACCTATGCACCATGACGGCTATGAAAATCCGTCATGAAAAGATGCGTAACCAAAGAGTGAAGAATAGTATTTTACATAAATTCGACGCACGTATTTTTAATTCCGGACATCTAATGAATGTTCGTACAACATCTCATCTACTGGCAACATCTCTCAGGTCCGTGATGGAGCAAGAATCTATCATTTCCGAAGCCGCCGAGCAACTCATTTGATTCAGAGTGAAAGACGGTTGTGTAGGCAGGCTTATTATCAATAAGGTGCTGAGACAAAGAAATTGAGAAAAAATAAATGGAAGAAAATAACAGCAAACTCCAATATTGAATCCAGCGAATACACAAGTTCCGAGATTAACGAATTTTGCGAATGTGATTAAATGTAACAGTTACGCTATTGGATTTATTGAAGTTCGTCTGGTACGTTTGTTGTCTTCGTTTGGTGTGGTGCGGAGTAATGGGTTCGTTGAGGCACGTTTGTTTTTTTTAGAAAGCCGATTCTAACTTTGGTTTTATTGGGCTTTACTGTGTGCGTATTCATCCATATATGTGGGTTGCCAAGCGCGCAAACGTTTGTGCATCACACAGTGTCTTGAGGCAAGTACCACTGAAATAAGTGTGAACGCTATCCTGCAAGATATTGTGAAATATGTCAAGTTCCACACACTTTCTGGCATGGTTATTCCGACTGTTTCACACAGTCTCAGGGTAGCTTCTGTCTCACTGAATTTTCACAAACTCGTTCGGGGCACTATATCTAATTCACAAACAAATCGTCTTAGACAGTCACCAGTCGAAGTTCGAGGCTTCAACATTCGAAACCTGGTACTAACTAAGGCTTACACGATAGCCCAGAAGATGCCAGACTTAAATGTGGCAGAAGGCGTAGCCACGCTTAACAAATCTGTATGATTTTGGCGATGTCATCCACGCCAGGATTTAAAAGCGAGCCTCCTGGCGCAACCCATGGTCAGGAAACAAATCACAGCTCCTTGGGAACAGTACAACGGTGCAACAATCTAGGAGGGCCAACCGTCAAGGAAGAAGCAGTTGACATCGGTCCTGCTTACACCCTGATGTCCAAACACGGAGGAAGCATCCGAAGAAAATGAAAGCTACCAAACTGCGAGGTAGTCACGAAGCCAGATCGTCGGAGCCGAAGGACACGCTGGCCAATTTATGCAGCCTGTTAACAAAGAGACGTCAGCTGCAAACGGCGTTTTAGTTCGTAGAAGTTCACCTACTCACGGACACATGGTCGAGAGAAGAAATAGATTCGGGGCAATGGGGCCGTAGGCTTCAATGGCATCGCAATGACCGCAAAAATGCCGTTGAGGGTGATTGTCATTCATTGGTTAGAAGTTCTGTGAGGCGGTCACTCGTGAACTGCAACTGCAGTCGCGTGGGTATCAAAACCACCGCCAACCTTCTTCATTGACTGCCTCTAAGGTGTATTGAGGTCTGAGCGCAACACCGGAGAAGACGAAGCGTCAACAAAACCATTTAAGGGGGGTTACCAGTCTTACTATTGCGTGCCCGTTCTGGGAAGTTTCATGCTGCCGAAGCCAACTGACTATAGAGAACTGTTAGTGAGAAAGGCTTCGATCGCAATTTTCTTTACATCGTCAGCCATTCCACACCAATACAACATGTTATTGTCGCTATGAGATTCCGAACCGGTCAGATAGCCTCAACACTGGACCAAACCATAAATTGTCACTTCAACAACATCGCAAACGTGTCACTCGCAGCACCATTCAGGGAGAGAGTGATCACATGACGATTTGTTTCTCGTTCAAATGTTTTCTTCTAGTAAGCGGGCACACGAAATACATCTTTCTCACCAAATTGACAAACAAAACTAACAACGAAAACTTGCAGAATGGTCCGGAACCAGTCGGTTTCCACAAAGAACGTCGATAGATCGCGGGAAAATTATGTTGGCAGCCACCGGACTCCCACAGATGGGAGCGTCTCTCAAAAATAAGTCAGAGTAACTGGTCGGAAGCCAAACTTTCGTTCAAGAATCAAGAGGATGTTCCAAAATGGGTTCAGAAGGCGTAAACTTAGCAAATGGATTCGCAAGCTCCATCGTATACAAAACAGCCAAGAACGAAACAGTCAAGGAATGCTCGTCTGGTCTGTGAGCTCAACATAGCACGTGATATCTGACAGAACTTCGGGAGGTTCACGGTTATGCGCAGTACAGAACTCCTTCAAGAAAGAAAAGTGGGGCCACACACTCCTGTAACAGCGAGATTGAATCAACTGACAAAAGTATGGCGGACGCGATCACAGCACAATTTCAAAGCGCTTGCGGCCCAAACATCGGAGTGCCTGAACCTTTACCCAACACTATGAGCACGGCCACGGTGAGTCAAGACACTAAGCCCCACAAAGTTGAGCGAGCAGTGTCTCCGTTAGGCAGCGCAAAGCTCGCGGGACCGGACCACACCCACTAGACCACTCTGAAAGTTCTGGCCAATTTGATGGTGTCACCTTTCGCTTGAATATTCGATCTTGCAGTGAAGTATGGGTAGTTACGATAGACTGTAAAAAAACCCACCAGAATTCCAACTTTCGGAGATGGTAATCGCTCAACTATCGGAAAGCACCGACCGTAAGCCTGACTGGTGCCATCAGTCAAATGTATGAACGGACATTACGACGGGGATTCGCAGAATTCTGTGTGTGCAGAAATCTCCAGAGTTCCTCAACACGGCTTTCTAATGGATGGGCTTTGTCGTACCAAACTGGTGACGTCATCAGACAGTGTCACGGAGGAGCGGAATAAAGGTGAAGCGGTCAAACTGTGCTATCTATGTTCCCAAAAAGCCTTCGATTCCGTCACCCGCAGGCTATTGAATAGAAAGCTACGAAGAGCTGTAATATTCCCTCCAAACTGTCTGCAGGTAAAAACAGGCGTTTCTAACTGCAGGGTTGTGTAGGATAACAGTAGGGGCAGTCCTGATGAACAAAAGTTCTTTGTGAAGTGTTGCACCTCAGTGTTCAAACCTCGCTTCTCTAATCTTCCTGGTGTGCGTGAATGACTCGACTGACAGTCTGGCCGGCCTATGTTACCTGTAAGCGAATAATATGATGC
>QNGE01002248.1:91765-114431 GCA_008508345.1 Paragonimus westermani | reverse complement strand
TGTTTGAATATGGACGTAGTCATTTTCAGTAGTTAGGTCCCTTCCCGTCCCCTTCTTTTTCCTTCCCTCTCTTCCTATATCGGATTTGCTTTTTCTTCATGGTTGTGTGGCAGTTAAGCATTGGTGTGAACCACTGATGTATTGCTGTCTATGATGATGAGGATGATCAGTACACAGGCGAACCGTCTCGTGGGGTGAGCCTACATACTGCCAAGACTGCTCTTAACATTTATGTGCCGTAGAGATGAAGTGTGGTCTTGAAGTATTATGAACCATATGAACCAGACAATTAAGAAATGGATTTCAGTGTTACGACCTGTTTGACTGTTGGTCAGATATTAAGTAGGATTTGGGAAGAAGACTCAGTCGACCTCTTTTTTGTTTATAATCATATCATTTATACCGTGCCGCTCACTTTCTAGTATCTGGTCCAACTGACCTAAAACCTGCTTCCCAAGGTTTTCTGTACATACACTCGTCAAATCAGGGGCGTCGGAAATCCAATAGCTTGGTTTTTCACTTGATAGTACAATTTCTAGTATGAAGCAAAGTGGTTCAAACCTAAACATTCAGACATCCGGGTCATAGTCAGATCAGAAAGTTTGTTCACTATTTTAGAGTATTACCAACCAGTAGTTGTTTTCCTGACCATAATGCCGTTGACCAGAGTCCAGTGGTAGCAAGCGATGTAATATTCATTATATTCCAGCTCAATGGTTACTGTATTAACTACTGCTAAAAGTTCGACTATTCCAGATAGTTTTCACCCCAGAATAGTGTAACTAGTTTGTACGAGCTCACTGGGTTTTGGTACTTTCAGTAAATGACATGCAGTCGATCAATACCAATAGGCGAGTGCGGTTGGGTGAAAAGTAGTACAGCAGGTGACTGGACAGCTTCAGTCAATCGCTCCTCGTCTCTCGACCTGTCGGATAAGCAACGCTGCCGGGCTTAGATCCAAATGAGTTACTCTGATTCTAACGCTACCTAAACCATTGTTTGACTGGTCCTGCTAGCCACCAAGCAAATCTGACATTCGTGTTCGATATTCAACTTTTTTTTCAAAAAGCATGACCGGAATTTTAGTCCATAAAATGCAATACATGTAGGCTATCGAAGCCAATCACGGCCAAATGGTTCGGCAGTTGAATAGGCGGGTTGAAATTTCCGTGCTCCTTCGTCTCAGTTTGCCATCTACGTGGCCTTACTTGGATTGAAATTGTGGACATTTTCTTTTTTTCGTGCTGCGACTTGTCACTTAAAATGTTTTCTCTCTACTGTTGTCAACAAAATAACTAACTGTGAACAACTGATGACCGTTATTCACAAGCCTTTTTTTAATACGCCTTTCTTCTTCTCGTCAATCCACTTTATATGTCTTTCGGCACCATGAAATAAGATTCCCACTAGTCCCGGTTTGAGACCAGTCAACCATAGAATTGCAAATATTGTCCACCCCACGTGGGTTTACGAGAAACGCAGACCGTTGAAACGGTTTTTCTTGAAGTCTAATATTGGGAATGTCAACGAAAGACAGTCATTTACCTCCAAATCATACGACAGAATGAGGCTGGGGTGGAGTGAGTTCAATTAAATGGGGAATAAAGGAAGAGGACGTTTGTCAATAAAAACTAGAATACCAAGTGAAATTCTAAAAGCTCTTCCATGGCATTTTCTGTACGTCGACTGACTTTGGCTACCAATAAAGTATCATTATATCTACCAGCCGTTACCGAATATCGAAAGGTGAGCCGTATCGAAGTTGAGTTTGATGTACTACCCCTAGTCTGGCACAAAAAATTGTACACTGATTGCGCCTGGTAGTTGAAACAGTCGCCGTGTTCGCGAATGATTGGTCCTAACGCTAAACTACCTGTTTGGTTGCTACCCTAAAATAGACTCAAAGTTTTCCATGTCATCAGTTACAGCAGTCGAACTTTTGTTAGGCTGCAGATCCCCTGAAGTTCATTGTGCAATGGAACAACGTGGTGATGAATCAAAGCCATATGCAGTCCGGAGCTGAGTTGGTTTGTTGATACTGTTCGTTTTCCCCAAGATATCTGTGTAGCACATCACATCCGATAGTTTATCAGCGCAGATATGTCTAAGATGTACGAATGCAAATTCAGTGATCATGAAACGTGAGACATGGTTTTCCGTCGAAGCCGAGGTGGTGTATAGTGAGCTTAATGTAATTGTCTGATGAGTGCATGGATACTACGAAACAGCCGTGCAGCGGAAAGACAATTCCTCTCTACTTATCAATGAGCAGGTTGCAATCCAGCTCCTGAGTTCACCAAGAATTGTCGAATGACGGAAGAGTTACAGTGTAAGGATTGTTAACATAAATGCCGTTTCCGCTAGCGCGTAGTACTTCATTGTCCCTTGTTGAATGCGAATTGACCTGATAAACAAAGAATGTATTTGTCGAATTTGGCGGTGTATTTTAAAAGTTGTAAGCAGCTGCTGAGTCCATAACTGTTCAACAACACACTCGTGATATTCTGGCATCTCTGTTCCTGTCCGTTCGCTACAACTGCGGATGATAAGGCCGTGCATCATCAAGTTCCCCTCTCCATGGAAGACGGTGAGAATTCCTTAATAATCAAATGACAGTCAGGACAAATTTTCGAGTGGGTATGGGCTATGTATGCAGTTGTTCGAGACTGCCTCACTCCTTACTTGTGCTTCTTTCTTCCAGCAACCAGCGGCCGGAAATAACGCATTCCTGTTCAAATCAAAATTCACTGATGTGGCTACATAATAATTTTACGTTGACGACTGCCCCACCAACTTCCGCGACAACATAGGACCGATCCGAATTTCAAGTTGTCTTAAGGTACTGTCGTCGTTAGGGGGATTACATTTCATTAAGTGGGTAAATAACAACGCTTCGATCGCGACTTACGTTGCCGAATTCAGTGACGGTATGAAAACGATCTGAAGAAGGTCCGGTGTAAAGAATCAAACGTATTTAGTTAAGAAAAGCTTGGATTCAAAACCAAGTTCCAGAAAGACCTTTGGAAAAGTTGTTTTTTTTTTTCAAGTTGACCATCGCTCACATTTGATCGCAGCCTTCGCATTCAGACAGACGTTCCAGCCAACCTCTTCCGATCAAATGTGACTGATGGTCAACTTGAAAATAAAAGAAATCTCCAACTACTCATCAGTAATCTGAAAAGATTTCTGTTTGAATATTAAACTCTCCAGTGTTAAACTTTCAAGAAAAATGCAGGACTGTATAAATTGTTTAGTGAAGCGCGTTTTGCAGAGACTAGTATTTGATCTACTCCTATCGGACTATATTCTCTCTGTGATGTTATCGGAGGGGAACACATTTTGAACGATCGATCGTTGAGTTAGTTGACCGATGGTGTGACAAAGTTGATTACATCAACAGGAAAATTTGTTCTCCCTCAGGTCAGATGCCAAGATTCAAGTTTGCATTTCTAAGAATAGTCTTAACCATGAGTGGTATCAAGTCCCACGGTTGACCAGTTACTCCTGGTCTCGGTATCTCCCTACGCTGAAAGTAATGTCCAATTGGCAATGTCGGAATCGCGACTTTCATGTCGGAGATTTAGAATTGGGACCCGGTATGAGCGTTCGTAAATGTCGAAAGTTGACCATTGAGAAAGTAAACGACGATACTCATGGACTCGTTCAACAGGCTGCAATCCACCTAGCCATTTGAACCTGGCAAAACGATTTTTGCCAGTTGCGCTTGCAGGAAGAACAACCGCCAGTGTCGAATGACATGCGAATTAACTGAGAAGCTTTTATCATTTTGTCACTAGATAACGTTATTTTTGTCTGCAGATGAGAGTGTTGAACTCACTTACGATCGGATACGGATGCTTTTGCACGTTTTTACACACAAGTTTTATACCTATATATAATCTTTCAAGGAAGTGCGAGACTGTTAACTCAAACGTTACGTACTGTTTCATCGTGTACGCTCGTTTTATGTACAATACCACATGTAGCATTTCGTGTTTGATCTCAGATACGTTTTCATTATTGTCTCGATAAATCACAGTTTGGCTTACCCCCGACCCTAGGTGTGCGTGTACTGAGCGACAGACAAAGTCAGATCACTTGTATTAACTCGTACAGCCTGGGTCGTGCTGGTAGTAACCTCAGTCGTAAGTTCCCTACCCATCACGGTCATTAAAACACCCTGTGCTTTTTTGAAGGATTTATTCAAACTGTCCTCCGGAGCGTGAGATTTGTCGATAAAAGCACATTCCATTTCAAGTTACCCGTCTATAATGGTAACTTACTGACTGTTCCACGGTTCATGACATGGTTACTGTATTTGCGATGAACCCGTCAAATTACATGGTAACAGCCAACATTACGATAGGACTATCTGCTCAGATTAACAGAACAAAGTGAAAGTCTGTTCTTGCGCACATATTCTCCACACTTTTCTTCCAGGAACAAAATTCCAGGACTCATTTTTGTTTTTACAACGGTGATCTTTCCTAGTAAGCGTTAATTTTAACGTGTATTTGGAAGTTTTGTGTTCTGTCCGTTAAAAGCTTACTGACAGAAATTCGCGTCCTGATTAGTTTCAATTCTACTTCGGTTGTGTTGAATTGTGTTGAATGGCCGGGTTAACCAGGATGCGGTCAGCTTTTTACTACGGGTTTTGAGGGAACTGGTGATAATCAGATACAATAGCTTGAGTGTTCTTGTTAGTTGAATGAGGTGCCCTTGAAATAAAGAAAAAAACGGAATGCCGCGGTGAAAGCTGCAAGGATGTCCTGCAGATGTTATTAATCACTTTCTCACAGCCTGACTGTTCGCATGTCTTGGGCGTAGAAACAAATTTGCGAAGCTTCCGCAAACAGTAAACTTCACACAAGCTTTAGCAGTTTCCCATAAGACAGTATAAAATACAATGTTCTGGGGTTCTCGTTGTATAAGTTATTGTCGGTGAAGTAAACAGAATATGTATCCGTGTCTGCACTATATAGTTAACCGAATGTATCTCATTATCCAGTAAGGTTCAAACACTATAATTGGGAAGTGTACTGTAAACGGTGCGTCAACACAAAACTCAACTGAGTTCGCGACCCTCACCGAATCAACAACAGTCGAAACCTAATTCTTGGAATGGACATCGATTTTTAGCCTTCCCATGTGGTGTGCATCAGCGACAAGGCGGTCACATCGTACTGCAAACAAACACCGGAGTTACCAAAACCACGCGCACATAATGCGGTTTAAATAACCTCCAGCAAAGCATCCGTAAATATTTCACTTCAAGCATGTCGAAACTGACAGCTTAAGTAATTCTAGCCATCAACGTCAGTACAAACGGAAGATTAATAGATCACATGCATCGATTAGTCCTGATGTGATTCAAATAATTATCGATTGCTTCCTGAAAATAGTACGTCTTGAGCGGCCAGCCGAAATGTGAACCTGGTGGATAGCGCCTATGATTTGTATTACTTGGTTTACTGGCACCGATATGTTGATGGCGATATCAGTTTATTGTGCCTATTTGTTCGGAATGAACGGTCTGGAGTATTCGGTTTGGATGAGACATTCGAGTTCCTTTGGCTATAAAATTTCTTCTACCTGTCAACCGTCTAGTGATCCGGCAGAGGTTGATTATTTCGAGACCTATCACAGCATGCCAGAGAAGTTTAATCCTCGGACAAGGGTTTTAAGTGTGTTGTCCACACATGCTGACCATTGGCGTCCACTGGATAAATTAAAATCAGACACACTGGAAGTTTTAATTCTAAAAGACAGTGTAACCAGATTGCAAATAGATACACCAAATTTGCGGTCTTTCACAGTCTTGAACACCGGAGAGTTGATTTGGAAAGCAGAATATTTTAACTTCCCAAGGCTCAGGGTGCTCAACTTTGTAGTAGTATATTTTACCAACCCGTTTAACATCACAGCGTTGGGAAGCAAAGAGTTGGAAGTATTACGTATCATCAAGACAGATCACACCACGATTAATTTTCAGTATACAACGGAATTTTCCAAATTACGTATACTCCAAGTGGGACATGTCGGAACTTCTAAATACCTTCATCTCTGCGAGTTCATAAGCAATCTGACTATGCTGGAACAGCTGCACACTTCTGGCATAGATCTTAATTGCATTGTGTCAGCGGAACGGGTTGTTCATGGATTACGAAGGTTGCGGGTGCTTCACTCGGTTGGCACGCACAGCCCTATTCCAGGTGGAAGATTTTGCGACCTATTTCCTGCACAGGTCGAAGTAAGTAAGTATGCTTAAATTTATTTGTATCAACTAGGATTTTAAAACAACCATAATGAAAACAGCAGACTGAAATTAAACGAGTTGTATCTCAGTGAAATAAATACTCAGGCTATCAGTAGGTTGTTCACAAAGACGGTCTGAGGAAGCAAAACTGGAACGAAAGAAACGCAGTTGTGAACAGTGGCAAGATCCAGATCACAAGCAAACTCCGTACTTAGGTTGGAGAGCGGTGCATCCGTTCACGGTGATCAATGTAGGGGCTAAGAACAGATTACAAAGCGATTTCTCCGATCCCTTCGGATGCTGTGACATCAGGCGTTATTTCATAACTTCATCTTCTTCACGGCTCCTTTTAGTTGTCGGCTGCCGTGGTGCTTGGTCCGTCACAACGCGAATGGACCTTGATGTTATGTGACGGGTTACTTCTACCGATGACTTGTTGGGCTAGACTGGCCGGGATGAAGATCCCACCAATAAAGCCACACACACCAGAGGGGTCAATAAGCAAAGGTGGGCAAACCACAATTTCCTGGTTCTCCGGATTGGGGGTTGGAAGGTGTTCGCTAAACTTTTCCGGAGTAAGTACTAGTTCTGGCACACTCCCAGTCACTCATTGAATTGCGGTGCAGGCTTTTTGGTCAAGTACTTTAGTTGAGGACTTTAATTGCCCTTCTGTTTAGGTCTGGGCATTCTGGAAGTGTTTCAACCCATATACAAACATGATTATTCAAAAAACGTACAAATATTGATATTGAATGTTTGAATATAGATGTTACCAGTTTTGATAATTAGGTCCCCTCCACCGCTGCTTTAAACCTTGCTAGTCAGGGCTTGCTTCCTTATGTTTGTGCAGGAATTAGGCATCAAGGAGAAAAACTGATGAACTGCAGTCTATGCTGATGGTGATAATGCTGTGTAGTGATTGTGTAACTGCTTTTTTAATACATCATGAACTGAACGTTTGCCGTGAAGTGAAGTTAGTCCTTCTTTAATGGTCTGCACCTAAATTGAATACGTCAAATGAAACAGTTCAACGGATGTCGCACGTTCGTTTTCATTCTTCCATTTACATCCCGGTGTCTGTTCTATTCCCACTTTAAATTCGGCTCTCTGTTGACAATTAGTAGACACCTTGAATTCTACACTTTGACTCTACTTATTGTTTAAACCTAATCTCCTTTCCCTATCCGCTAACCCGAAAGTACCCTGTAGCTATATGGCAGATATCCAGCAAAGATGATAACGAAAATGAACAGCAGAATTGAAGTAAGATGAGCGAGACAAAGGTGCACCTCACAATGATTGTTCTAGCTGCAGTAGTAGTCGCTCAGCCTCTCGCTGTTCGCTCGAAGATCTGCATACCGGCATGGGTGACATTAATACATCTGATGTGTATTCTCTTCCGATCGCCGTGTCATACCACTTCTAAGGCTGGCTTCCGTGAACCCGATGCTGATTCTGCCCAATCTTGGTGGAAAACAGTGGTTCGCGAAGTTATATTACTACATACAGTTCACTCCACCTTGCCGGAAACTGTCCATGTCTGAGTCCTGTTGTACTAGAGCTTCGTCGGTCTCTGTTACTAACTTTCGAACCAGGTTCAGACAGAGTACATCGCCCGGATAACTTTGCAGTCGATTTCTCCTCGGCAAACTTGTGTGCTTGTCAGGTTCTGGATGGCTCATCTCTGACTTTTGCATAGTCACGTGCGCTCATCCGTCGGTCACTCTAAGAGCCAATCTTTTGACCGACTGACAAGTATGGCACGTGCCCATACATCAGCTTGAACGGCGACTTCGTTGTTCCCTGTGGTGATCAACGGTGGGCCAACAGAATAAGTGGTAACGCTTCCTCCCAGCTTCCTAATTTCACCGTCAAACGCTTCTGGATCGTGCGACTGTTTTCCTTGCCAATTTGTTTGTTTGAAGAAGACAAGGAGTTGTGTGAATTCTCTTAATTCCCGAGCGTTCCAAATACTTTCGGACCTCCTGGCGTTGTAACCAAGAGTCTTGATTAATCAATATGCTCCGCTGTATTCCATAATTTGCAACGAGAAGTTTCACCTCGGCCCCGCGTACGATAATTGCATGGCGTTTGCGGCTAATTCGATTTATCTTGTGAAACTTTCTGTCATGGTAACGATGTATTGGGTTCCGGAATTCGTCAGTGGAAAGGGGGGCCATCAAGTCCACTGGCAGCAAGTCCTCAATTTCACTGACCGAGATTGGGTGAGTTTGTTATTGTCTCGAGTGTATAGTGCCACTGAACACTTGACAATGTTAGCATGCCTACACATAATTGTTGACATCGTCCTTCATTCCCGGCCAGTTAGCCCTTGGTTTCAACATTTATTAAATCCAATGACATCCTGTATAAGCCAGCTGATGATATCCGTTCACAACTTTCGCTCTCCTATAGTCGTAAAGCTCAGCAAGCCGGTTTTCCTGTTCATGGGTTTAATCCTCCTCATGTAAACATCGGCCAAGCAAGTATGATATCCACTTCTCAGAAACCCATACGATCGTCAGACACTCCTTTTCTGTCACTGAATAGTTTCGTTCAGCAGGAATTAGTACCCAACTGGCATATTCAACAAACCGCCTCCCTGTTTCCGTAGAGCACCGATTCCTGCATCACTCGCATCGGTTGCGACATTGAAACTCTGTCCAGTCACCGGCATTTTCGAAGTCAGCTGTCTCTTCCTCATCAGTTGTTTGATTTTGACAAACGACCGGCTGGCTTTTTCTGACTAATGAAACTAGTCATTCTTATTCAGAATTTCGTATAATGTGCTGGCGAGGTCATTGGAGTTCTTGCTGAATTGGCTGTAGAACCAAACGCGAACAAAGAACTGTCGCAGAGTCCTTTTCGATGGTTAAATCGGACTAGCTTCGATTGCCAGCAGTTTCTCGAGGAGTGGTTAGACCTTGCTCTTACCGACCTTATGACCGAGTATCACCACCGTGTGCTCCGCCAGTTACGACTTCGGATCACGGATCCGCAGCTCGGTTTGTTGAATATTTTTCAGTACATCTGAAACAAGTATATTTTCCGCCCCGCTGACGCTGTAGATTACGATATTGTCTCTCTAGACACCATTGTTGTGCAATCTCTCCAGCACCTTCAGAATCGGTCGTCTGAACGTGAAAAGGGCGCCCAACGTTCCAAACGGCATACGTTTGAAGCGGTACTGTTTCTCTTCTACCGTGAAGGCGGTTTTGCCTTAGTTCGATGGCTTGACTGAAAGTGTTCAACGTCCACACCGTCAGTCCAATACCGTGAATGTCCTGGCGTTCTGTGACCTATTAAAAAATTCGGATACTGCTGGGACGGACAGGACTTTATTAATTTTAGTCGCGTCAGTCTATCTGAAGTCAACAAAAGATCAAACTTTTCCACTGGGCTTCCTCGCCAACAAGACAAGAGAGAAGTTGAAAGGGGTATCAGCTTTCTCGAAGATTTCTTTAAGCATGTCCTTCACTTGTCGTTCAGTTTTCGGTTGCAGGCATATTGGGGGTTTGTCTGAGACCAAATGGTCAAATTCGCTTCGTCTCGACGGGGATTTCGTGTTCTGTTCAGTGACAATGGCCGTAAGGCTTCTGATCGGTGGTGAAAAATTCTCAGAGTATACGTACCACTTCGATCAGCAAGAGGTCGATACAGCCATGGGTGCGTACACTTCAACTTGTCCAAGCTGTGTTCGGTGTTTTCTAACCAGTGAAACCACACCATAATTCGTTACGAGTTTGCCATTTTTTAAAATAAACCATAGCGTCAGCACGCTCCAGAAAATCCGTCCCCGGCATAGTGTGACGTGCGTCGAGAGAAAAGGCAAAAGGTTGTCTGACTATGTGATCACCGATTCGGACACCATGCACTGCCAAGCCATTAATTTTGGGTGTAAATCCACCAACTGCTATTTTTGTTGCAGAATAAAAACCACTACCGATCTTTCTTTCCCCGATAATATGGTAATTTCCATCGCACTCACTGAATCACTGTCTACCCTATATCACGATCCGTGTTGTCAGGTTGAGATAGCACTGCTTCGATTTCGCGGTCACGGATGGCAGTATCGAAGACAATGCACCACCGTGGTTAAAACCGCTAGTAATCGTGTAATGCATAGATATTCTAAAGGAAATTTGACAGTCAGTGAGTACACCTTCGTCCCCGTACAAATTCCTGACAGTGCATAACAGCTTGACTAAGTAAATAACCACAGACGCACAAACAAACTACTGAGCGAATGAAACAGGTTGCTTCTTGTTTAGTCGAATCACTGTTTAGTTGCTTGGTGTTTATTGCTACCTTTAACTGTTAAACGATCTATTGTGGTTACTTTTCCGTTCCTTGTTTGTTGGTCTTGCCTGACAGTTCCGATCTCCGTTGCGGATAGAAGCTATTTTCATGAGCACTGAAGCAATTCCACGTACAAATGGTTATTGAGTACCACGTGTTTTTTAATACGAGACAGAATATAAAATATATCGTACACACAAAACCCATATGGACTCCCTTGTCCGTCAAAGTTAACTCTACAGGCTCTATGTGTGAGGTGCGAATTTTCCCATATTAGCGCTTAAAGCCTACATAACCCACTATATCAGAAAGTGGGTTTCTAAATCACGGTTGATACCAAGCTATCGAGGCACCGCAAAAAAAGATCGTAACAAAAGTGATCTACTACGCCAGGTTGTTATGGATACTGCTGAACTGATGTGCTGACCCAGAGTTAGAATCAGTTGATTTGTTAACCGGATATGCGTTATTGCCCAGTCTATAACGCGGACCTTAGCTCGTCTACTAGTGGGCGGAGGTGAACTCTTTTTCATGAGATCAGGATCCAAAAGAATGTCACTTCATCTCACGTTTGTTCTGATTATCTCATGCCACGAATAGGTAACCTGGTCGAATTAGGGGTGGCTTTTGCTGTCTAGCGGATGAAATTATTTATACAAACAATATTACGACTACAGAGGTATTGAGATAGTTCCATGGGCTACTGCAGAAAATCAACGCACATCATGTAAGCGAAGTAAAGGGGGCCAAGTGTAGTCCCACTAATGCGAGTACAGCCATTCTGATTAGCCTCCGGAATAGCAGTTCATGAATCTAAGACGAAATCAACGCCAAAGCTAGATGGCTTGGCAAAAACTATTTAGCCTACACCTACATCTTTATTATAAAAGTTAAACAACACGGATGAATAAGTTTGACTCAGCAACATGTACAGCATCGATTATTATGAACTAAAAATCACGTGCCTTTGACACGTCAATGACGTTTCGTTTGTTTCAGTGACTAGGAAAAATTTTATCTGAACAGGACTGATGTATGGTCAACATTTTCAGCTTTGAACAGTAACCGTAGTTACTATGGCTCGGGTTGACGACTAACAAATAAGTGAGTGTTCAAGAAAGAAAAACCGAAAAAGAAACGATAGCGATTCGTAAATAAAGGTTAACAACTTTGCAATTGTGGACTCGCCACTGACTGAGACACACTCCCATTTCCCACAGAGTGTTTAAGCAGCGGTGCTGATGGTTGTGAACTTCTCAACTTGGCACGCAGCACCTGACTACCTTCTCTGACAGGGTGGTCAAGGTTTCTGTAGCCTGTGAATGCCTAAACACCTGACTATCTTGCGATTTCATCCGACCACCGGCAGATGCACTAAACAATGTTTGGCATAGGTGATCAAACCAACGTAGACCGTCCATTTTCATTGCGTGGCAGTTAAGCATTGGTGTTAACCGCTGATGTATTGCTGTCTATGATGATGATGATGATGATGATGATGATGATGATGATGATGATGATGATGATGATGATGATGATGATGATGATGATGATGATGATTTTCATTGCATTGCATATTTTTCATATAAGCACCGACGGACTATCGGGGTGCTCACGTAACCGGTCCATTTAGTACACATCAAATAGAGTATACAGCGACGGCCGAATACCGAAAATCTGTGTGTACTTATCACACGAGTGGGTTCCGGTTCATATAGCAAAACTGTGCGTACACATACACTGTAAGCTAACGTTTTAATCAACTATCAGATGTCTTTGCGAGGCCACAGGTAACAAAGAACGGCAAACCCACTACCTGCTTTCGTATCCTCATAGACATCTCGTTAGATAATCAGATGGCATTATCTAGGCAGTTGAAGCGATGAGCACCCTCAAACCGCTTTCCTCTGATAACACAAAGGGTTAAGACCAACGCAATTTGATAATGACGCCCTACTCCTTGAAAGCATAAACGTCATACCAACAGACTAAGCACAAGTTGGCCCGCTTAGAGTGGTCCACGTGTTGACTGCCGAACTACGTACAACGGTGTCATCCGCATACTGTGTTAGTCAGCCTTCCTCTTCGCAGAAGCTTCATGCCGAAATACTTGGAACCCCCAGGTACTCTTTCCAGAATATTATGCATCACAGAAATGAAAAAGGGTTACCGTTGTATACACCTCAAGGCTATACGCGTGCCCCACACTCGTAAATGTGACGATGCAGTGTGGGCTTCTACTAAGTCAAGTGTTCTCTCCACCGTTTTATCGTCTGTAAGGCTTACTGCTGACTGCACCCGAAAAGGGACACAACAATAACGTTAGACACTTCGGTCGATCACCACTTGAATTGGATAGTGTTCGAGACAGCTGCGTACTCTGCACTCAAATTGGGCATGAAACGGCTTGAGCAAATTGGCATACCTCACCAGAGCACCTCTGCGACGGAGATAACCTCAGATGGTGTGCTGGAAAACCAAATCGAAAGCAGTCTTTAGGTCCAAAATTACCACGAAGGCCGAGTGAGAAAAGAAATTTTAATGCAAACTTGGAGATGTGAGCGATGTGTCCGAGACCGTGTCGGAAACCTGCTTGTTCTACTGCGTCATCCTCTCAGTGTTTAAGAGTCCGCTCTATTGTAAAACCCATGAGAGACTTGGACGTTATCGAGGCAAGACTAATACTCCCGTGGTTGTCACATGGTGTTCTAGCGTTTTGTCGAAGGTGGGAATAACTTCCGGTAAATTCTAATCAGGAAGCACCTCTTTAGTCTGCCTTACAGAACGAAGAAGTATGGTCGTTTCAGACAACAACCCGTCATCACCATTTTGAAGACGTACTGATAAAGAAGATCCTGTCTCAGGGCTCTATTATTCTTCAATAGTTTGAGCTCCAGAGCCACTTCGGATTTCCGAGGATGTTGGTCGGAAATACTTTAACTAGATATACTTCCCTCATTGTCCACATTTGAATGAGATGGCTCAGACCAGTTGGTTTATCCCCTAACCTGTGTATCAACTCATTGTCACAAGCTGTAAGTTCATGGGTCATTTTTTTCGCATACAGTCTCACAAACTGTTTGTCAACGGTCACTTCAACCACGAATCAGACAGAATGGCTTACAATCAATCCGTGATAAGGACACATTTTTCATCTCTTTAGCTTGCTGGACTAAGTAGGTTTTTCACGGACCGCATGCATATTGTTTTCATGGTTGTGTTCCAATTTACGAGAGTCTTTGGTTTACTCGGAGTCCGGGAGATCAGCCGACCAATCCCAGTGTTGTAGCCAGGACAGATTAATCAACAGTATTGTTAGGTACGCGTTCTTTCTACCCTCGTCGTTTAATTTCTACAGTATGTGTACGATCAGATGACCGTAGCATAACGATGACAGTAAGACACAATCGGCGATATGGTCTGCATCAAGACGGTCACACCAAAAGAAACCATAGCACTTGATGAAAAAGAGCTCACGGCGATGTGATCCAGTTGCGTCCGCAAGTGAATCACACATGAAGGCCTCCACTTGACGTGTTACCATCGTTTGCGCTGAGAGGCGTAACTCGATGTATAGGATACGTGAAATGCGCATAACTGTAACCGTCAATCACTATTCTCAGTGCGTTCCGCATGGACACAAAACGTACCATCTAGTCGCTTCTTACCTGAAGTAAAACGACTATGTCGTGAGTTTGTATTACCGGCAAGCGCATTTCAGCATGAATATACGAGAAGACCAAACAGAACATTGTAAAAGAGACTTTTACAGCAAACCAACTATTGTCAGTGCACCATTTGTAGAGATGAGAGGCAAATGTCTCTCTATCCTGTGTGCAACGGCCTCAAAAGAAGTATTGAGTCTGACAACACGCAAGTGACCATTCATTGTGTCCAGCCCAGCAGGTTCGTGTATGCCTCAGAGCTCAGTGTAATTTTCACTACAGCCTTGCCACGAGATTCGGTCTTATCTTTATTAGGAAACTAAAGTATCGAATTTAAATGGACGACAACACAAAGACTGTTCACTTTTTTTGAGGCGTGATACCCAGGCAGTTCTAGACTGAAGACAGTGCTCACTAGTGTTGTGAATCCAGAAGGCAGACGACACAAATATTGTCTTATTGGAGAAACCAGTACACTACTTAAGCCTCTCAACGGGACTAGGAACACAAACACTCATTTGCACACCGCACTCTTCTGAGGACGCTCCAGTCGCTTTGGACACCATTTCTCAGTTTCGTCGTGTGGCGACAGTCCTTAAATGTCATTCTGCCTTCCAACCATCCTTCCCATATGTCTCCCGTATTTATCCCGCGATCATTTCGATCCATGCAGCTACTGAATAGTGTTGTGAGTAGTATGGTACGACCGTCTATCCTCACTACACTAGGACAACTTGCTGAACCATTTGTTGGAGCGTTAGGATATTATTAGTTGGTTTCAAAAAAGGAACATTAGAAGCGCAGGAAGGGAAAAGCAAAGATGGTTGAACTTTTCTGTCAAAGCGACGATCATTTTGGATGTCTTTTGATCATCTACAATAGGGAAGATGGCTAAGTTGAGAAACCTTACACGGAATCCCTGACTGGGGGTTTTCTTGAGGGACTTTGCCGGAAGCCATTAACTGAAACATCTCACTCATTTTACAGTGAGAATTTGACCTAGCCTGGGGGAGCATCGAATAAGACGTTGACGGCACATTCAGATTGCTTCCGCGCCCAGTAGAGGCATTGCAAACAACATTAAGTCTCCGAGAATTTGTGGGTGGTTTTCAACCGTGCAGGATAATATGCCGATTGTCACGATCAACCGAAGGCGGTTGGGGTGCTGATTGTTTTAGCATATATTTGCTAATCCTCTCCTCCCGGAGGTAGAAGGCAGCAGTGATTATGTATACTTAAATAATCGTGCCTCACTAGCTAAGCACGTCTACTTAGTAGTGCGATATATAACTCCGTGAGCGTAAGTGCATTATCATGGTTACGCCGCTTCGGTTCGTCCGACAAGTTTTCACCTTAGAAGACCTCCGAATAAACATGGCACGCAGACCTGGCAACCACACCAATACTACAAAAGTGTCAACAGCTAAGAAACGGTTCACCCAACATCCCAACAAAAGCTCACTGACCGGTTAGAAGATTTTCGTAAACTGCGGGGAGTGGATTAGCCACAGTATGTGATAGTCAAAACGTCAACTTTTATGTTCAAACTCCCGTATGTATTTTGTTATCTTCAACTTTGTCAAGTTGTCAAATGATCGCAACTTTCCATCAGAACAGTGCCCTTTCTTTGAAGTAACGTGGTTACTTTTTCCAACTACTAAAAATTTGGCGTTGTCCGCTTGGCTTAGCTCCACATGAAAACGATAGGGTTTGTTTGATCGACTGGTACACACAGATGCCAGGAAATACAAGCCAAGGCAGGATCAAGGAATCACTTTGAAACTTAACTGAGTGTGTTTATGTTTCAACGTACCACGTTCTCTCGTGGGGAGTGTTTAAAACTGATGAATCCAACCTATGAAATGAGCTGGAGAAACGTCCTACCAATAGCATTTTGTAGGGTGTAACCTTTTTGTCCCGGCAAACCTTTCTATTCTTTGTGCAAGATTCATTTTCTCTAAAGTCCTATTAGAAGTTCTACAGAACACTTCATTCAAATATGATCTGTTCATTTATAATGTGATCTAACTGTCGTAAGTGTGATGGTTAATGAAGACTGCAGAAGAGCTAACCACAGACTTTCGTTGTGAGGATTGATGTTTTTGAACCCAATAGCCAATGTGAAACAACCTAAAACGGCACCACCCAAACTAATGCAGATATCAAAGTTTAGAGGCGACTATAAAGAAAACGATGTAATGTGATACGAAATGGCAGAGTTATATGTAAAATGTGACCAAAACGCATCATCTGTGATTCCTTGTAATTACTTCACTTATACGGAATCAGAGGGTAGGTTAGTGACTTAGGTCAGATAAACAGTGGACTGTGAAAACAATCTAGTCTAAAATAATGCATTCAATAGACGAAAACAGTGTCAGTAGATAGAACAAACAGCCTAAGCATCAAAACGAAATGATGCCTATGTCAGTCACCAAACAACGAATCACTTATGTGGTAAGAAGACGTTTTAGTAAGTGAGTAGAAGAGGAGAGAAGATACGGAAGGCTTGAACGACTGTCAGTGAACCACGAAAATTTCCTTCTTACGGCTGGTAGGAAAGGAGTGCGACAAAATAAAACTATCAGAGAGGAGTAGTTCATTAGAAAACCGGCACAGAAGTTACACGATCGCATAACACAAAGAAGATAGTTTATCAGTAGGAGGAATCTAGTGTTTTGACTAGAAGAGTTTAGCAGATGAAGTTGTAAACTGTAAAGAGAAAGTATATGACTGACCATTATTCGATCCCGTAGGATTCACTGAATCAGCTGCCTGCGAGCGGACAACAAACCTCAACAAATCAACTTCCTGTCCACAAACGGATTTCAACAAAATCAACAGCTAGAAAACTTACGCTACAGTGTGATACTGTGGTAATCCATCCTCTGTTCTCTGCACTAGTGCACAGGTTCACAGGAGTACACAGAAGAGGGAAGGATCAGATGCCCGTGTTTTCCTCTCTCCGTGTTATTCGGAGTATAACGTTTACTAGGAGATTCGAGAACGTAAATAAAACAGCTGCCAGGAACTACAACTGTGGAAGAAAGGCAACAATGGCATTCAAGTTTCCCATACACTGAAGCTACATGGTGACTTAATCGATAAGCATGCGGATGATGAACAACTGAGGAATGTGCATATGTACGAGCAAGCACAACTTTAAGAAAAAAAACTAGTGCATAACCAGTGTGAACATGTTAGATTTGTCAAATATCATGATAATCTCTCAGAAAGTGAGTCACAGTCAGTGAAAGCTTCTGAGCTTTCACTAGCTGACCCACAAAGAATGCGACAACCTAAGTATCACATCTTCAAATTGAAATGCGGTCAATACATAATAGTTGTATCCATAACTTGAGCTAAAAACCTAACAAAGCAACATACGAGTACCTAACATTAAAAGCGTACAGATAGGTGTAATGTGTCTTGATATCATTTTCACGTGTCTCAGTGTTAGTTTACAATAACTCGATAAAGTTCTCTGAGTTTCAACGGTGAACGGGATTGCACGACCAATTCATCCATGGATATGCTGACAAGTACAGGGACTGTTTGGCTTTTACGGAGTGACGAGACAGATCCGGCGGGTACACGAGGTCCGTACTCAGACGTTCACGGTCTTTGCCGTCCTTCAAACAAACGGACTGGTTGAATAAGCCTTGTTTCATGTGCCAGAACGGTAGCCATTCGTGTGACAGTTTAACAACTGCCAAGGTAGCCGGTGGAGGGACTGAAACACACAGCATAATAGACCAGTCACGGACTGTAGTTCTAAACAAATAGTGTCCGGGGTAGATGACAAACCACTGCAAGTCCACTGTGGCTTTAGATGTCCTAGGAATGGGTCAGGTGACACAAACCATCCCATGTGAGCGGCGTAGGATTCTGCTGGCTGCTGTGCCAACAGAACGGTACGACTGAGGGCAGGCTAGGCTCAGGCGACCACGATCCAGTACTATGACTGATTGAGATAAGACTGGACATTGAAAATGGTTAACCAAGTAGGAAAGTGTATCAACCGATAACTTATAAAGAACCAGTCAAACAATTCAAAAGAGTGACAAACCATGCACATTTTCTGAACGATATCTGCTAAAGAATGAAACTAGCAAACAGTTCTAACTAGTTTCGGCTTCTCTTCGATTATTCTGTCTATTCTGTTAAGGTATTTGTGAATTACGTCATAAGTGTCTTATATTTGCAGGATATCGTGGTCCAAGATGACTTCATAATCAGTCCTAGTAAGGCGTCAATCATTGATCTTTCTATAATATAAACCTGCGAGCTTAAGCATATATCATGACCAGCCCAAAGTGTGTACATTCCCTCATTCAGCCTGAATATAAGAATTCGTTGTTTGTCTCTCAGTGTCGATCGCCTATGTGACCACTGATGAATGCCAGTTATTCACCAAGCCATAATTCCTCATCCGTCCCCCCTCCCACGCACACACCCTTCGTTCTTTTGTTCCACCGTTCACCAAAGGTGGACTAACTGGGTTTTGGTTTATGAGTAGAGAATAAACTACCCAATTCTGAGTCAATTCACACCGTTTAAACTCTCCACCTATTTCCCCACTTCATAACAATAAAAAGCCTTATTGCTCTCATCCGAGCGATGAAGTTTCAACTTTCTGCTTACTCGTCTCTTCACCGGCTGATGAGCAAATAACTGTGCTTGTGTCTTAACCCAATGTTAAGGTTCATGAATATCTGTCACAGTCATTATTAACTGAGAACAAGCCTACTGATTCACTTTCGTGCCTTCGTTTTAAACATCTTATGATTGTCAGGTTTTTAACCAACAGAGTTCGGTGTGACACTTGGGTACATTTCAAAAGTTTATTAGAGGTACCTTCTGACGAATGGAACTGATCATTATCTGTAGTGTGTCGGTGTGTTCACTGCATTGTTCCCCCTATTTATTTGTTCCACGTACATTTTTGTAGAGAGCAATACTCACTTAACGCATGTACAGGATGTCATTGTTCCGACTAACATTGGACCTGACCACTGATGGCTACACCATAGTAGACCCAGCGGGGTACAAACATCATATTGCCAGCAATTCAGCACTCAAATGGAAAACAAAAACAACATAGTCAGTTGTAACTTATTCAAATATCCTACGAGCACTTAAACAGATAACGGAATAACAGTCAGTGGAACGAAGTATAACGGAACGATAGTCAGCGGTAACGAACAACGGACTACGGAATATGCACGACTAGCTCGAGACTTCCCGGCCAACCCAACCATCCGATGCTAACGCATGAACACAGAGTAGACTGGCCTCCGGACAGAGTTCCTTTATGTCACTCAATCCGAAGTCAGCGCGGTCACAAACCAGATCATATTTAAAGGGTTTGTGACCAGTCAGAAGATCAAATCAAAGGTGGACCGAACAATACAGTGATGCGCGTAGGCGGGATTTGGGCATGTGAGCGTTGAGGCGCGTAGGTGGGGTGCCAGAGATTTGTCACAAGGGTTGAAGGACAAGTGGCGCATGACCGTGCCAACTATGAAGGTCACTCACCAGTGCAATTTGTTAGTCTTTGTCACACAATATTTTTGGGCAACTGGCGACTTCCCCGACATTAATCATCCCCACTATTGGGTATTTTCAAACAGATCGACTGACGGCGTTTTAGTGAGTTGTGACAACAAACTGGTATCATCACATTTCCGGTCTCTTCAATTGACCCCTCTGGACACCTTAATCGCCACTCACGTTAGTAGAGTGTATCAGAGAGATAATTTTCACATCAGTTTGTTTGCTCGCTGTTTTTGCACACCCCATACTCACTCGATTGTATACAGTGTCAGAAAGTTTGAGGCCATTAACAAAAGCATTCCACCGGTATACTCCGAATCCTCGCACATACCTTCGGGATGTGTTTGGTAGATGAGATCCATGAGGCCATACACCGTAGTTCACAGGCAGATTTGACATTCCGCCTTGGTATATGAACCACGTCTAGTTGAATATATTCGCAAGCCACGTTCTGCTATAACGCAAGCTATGCGAACTTTGTTTCCTCAGCTTCCACAATAAATTAGCCACTTCGTATTGGTAACTAGAAAAGAAAAGTAAGGCATGTACGCATGATGTCAGTTAGCATGCAGCTCAGCGAAGGAAATTCGAAGCAATCGGGCGCAGACCACCAGTCATCGACATGACGGACACCATTGTGAGAGATTTCGCCGGGTTACGGGAAATATGCTATCTTTTAGCAACCACAGCTAGCTTACGAGAAGATTAAACGTCGACAGTTAATTGGCCGTACGTTGGTCATCGACGCTGGAATCTTTTAATCCTGTTTTATGTGGAAGGGGACAAAATGATCGCCTCTGTTTGACAAAACCAGTGGAAAACGGTGGCTTTTTCATTGTTAACCATCGCTCAACGTGTTTTTAATTTCTCTCAACAAATCAACTGATATTTTCTGCCCTGTAACTTCAAGTCTAATGCTTCTATTCGAAAGGGCTGATCAAAAGTTCTATGGGAATGCGACAGCTACGATCCACTACCGGTGATGTTCAATTTAGGTCAGAACCAAAGTCGCCTACTACGAATCAGTAACTTCGGAAAAGGATGAGTCCAAGCGTGTGATATTGTGCATTCCAGACCGCAGTAAAACCTTGAGGTTGAAGCTGTCGTGTGTCTAGTTCAACGCACCGGGCTTATTTTTAGTTCGACGCGAGGGTAAAACACAGATAGTCAAAATCAGGATCCTTGAGCAACGTTAGATTGATGGACAAGGTCGGTAAATTCCATTTACACTATATTAAACGGTTTCTTCATTCACTTTCTCAAGGTGCAGTGCCTCGGTGAAGTTTGTACAGGTAGAATCCAAGGAGCCTCAGCATCCGCTGAACTGAACGCCGACCGGTCTTGAGTTGCTCCGACAAATTGCGCGCGGAAACATGGGGGTTTTAGCTGAGAAGGGAGGCAAAATTTCAGTCCATTTCCTCGATGAAGACATGCTTGCTGGTAGCTTACTTACACTATTTTTTACGGAATCTATCCTAAAGAACTGAATGTCCATCCTTTGTACTACACTCAAGGTATACTGCTCTTTAGACGTCGGTCTTTATTGTTTATGTCGGTTTTTCGCAGGCTTAGATTCGAATTACTCAGACAAACCAATTTAGTCTTATACGTACATTCCAACTCCATCGTTCATTAGCTAGAACAGTTGACCCTTAATTTTTTCTCTCTTAACTGCCCACGGTAGCGATACTGCTCAGGTCGATAAGCAGAGTATTGCCGTAAGATACCATGCAGATATATCTGCGTACTGATAGAAAGTAACTGAACTGAAGATGCAGCATGCTTTCCGTGAGACTGCGGATTCTTCAACCGATCTTTACAGTAAGACAGAGATAGTAAACGTTGATAGCCTGATCTCGCTCAAATCTGTAAGCCGCGTTGGTTTCAATATCTGCGAATTCTGTGACCTGAGCAGCTATAAAGAAAAGATGACTGTGAAGAGTAGAAAAAAATAGAATTGACTGTTTGAATGTTCTAGTTCTGTCATTCTACAAACTAATAACGTCCATACTAAGCTTGAATTCACACTAGTGGCCCAACAAAAAGGTTGAAATCCAACAGCTTATGTGTGATTTATCTCGCAAGCTGCAGAGCACTACAGTTCCATTCTTGGTTTAAAACAGGATAATCACAGCAGTTACACCGCAGTAAATTGTAGTCCTATTGTGGTACTCAGAATTAGGGACTGCGAATAGCCCTAGGAATCGCACTTGAATTGAAACCTCTCACGCAAGTAATAAAGAGAAGACCTGGTACTGGTAGCAGTAAGCAATTGTTATTCATGAATTGAGACGCAGAATTTATAGATGTACAACAGTATTAAAGAAATCACAGTCTGTCATTGGCTGATCTCATTAGCACATGCAACATCATAAACTGTATGTTGATTGGTGGAATACGGAACAGATGAATTGGCGAATAACGGAAGGCACAACACTGAGACCGTTCGTCCAATCCTGATGTTGTATCTTTATTGCGGTGTTTGGGTTGGCCGTTTGTCAGATCTTATGTTGAGTCGGGGTTTGGATAATCGGCAAATCGAGATTTACACCACAACCTTCCCCTATTCTAGAAGCCTCCGCATACATATTGTGGTGGATTGTCAGGTCGGAGGTGCGAGTTTTCAAACGCTCGACCGAACACCTCAACGCGGAGGAGGTACGTTCAAAAGTCTGCTGCGATCAGATCAAGAACAACGTGCGCGACCGTATGAGTCATCGCTCGACTGGATCGGACCAACGGGCGAGGCAGGGCAGGCGAAATACGACAGACGGCCAGATCGGAGGCGTGGTTTTTCCAACATTCAGAGGAACATCTCGACACGATGTTGGAATACGGTCAAGGCCAACACTGGGTGGATGGCGGACAGCACGAGCAGCCGGACGAGCCA
>QNGE01002248.1:57844-77551 GCA_008508345.1 Paragonimus westermani | reverse complement strand
CTAGGTGAGATGGCGGCTAATCGAGCTCAGTGGCGTGAATGTTGTCGTTGTTTGTCCGAGCTGTCTGTGAAGTGAGTGCATTTAATGACGCGTGGCAGTGAAAGCCGTAAGGAAGCTGTCTCGCTGATGACGCCTTGCTCTCACTTGCAGCTCGGTTGCTTGTTTGCAAGGTGTAGGCACCTTGGTGTGAATGTTTGAATGTGGACGTAGTTATTTTCAGTAGTTAGGTTCCTTCTCGTCCCCTTCTTTTTTCCTTCTCTCTCTCTTCCTATACCGGGTTTGCTTTTTCTTCATGGTTGTGTGGCAGTTAAGCATTGGTGTGAACCACTGATGTATTGCTGTCTATGATGATGATTGTCGGGAGAAGGATCGACCGAGGATGTCTGTTGTAACAGAATCTACGGTCTTCGAACGCCCCAGCTGACTATAACTGATAATTGAACACCGGTTAACTGCACGGCGAATAACGGTGCACTAGATAACAAACACTGAACAACAGATGACAAGGGTCTGGGCGATTAACCCGGGACTTCCCACTCAACCTAACCACCCAAGGCTGACGTATGAAGACAGAAAGAAGATTGGCCTTCAAACAGAGCCTTTCGTTATGTCGCCCAATTCGAAGACCACATGGTCACAAACTCATTCTTTACTATAAGCTCTGTATGCAGTAAGAAAGCAAAGTCGAAACTGGACCACTCAGGATTAATAGCAATACACCGAGACATCAGTCCGAAGAGGGAACTGTGGGCTGGTTGTCGAGAATGGTAACGGAGATTTGAGAACGTCCGTGGAAAGCGGAGAATCAGATGTCCGCATGCAGTTTAAAACCTAATCAAAACAATGATGTTTTACTCCTTTTGCAAGGTAAATAAAATGTTTTTCGGAGAATGGGAGAATTCCTCTACAAGGTGATTCAACGAGTCATGTTCACGTACCGTATAACCCCTGTTCGAGTTATCACGGATAGTCTGGCAATCGCTGCTGGTTAGAAGACAACCGCATAGTGTTTTAATGCACTCCGGCCTGATGAGCCAGAGGTTCTTATGAGAAACACTCCCACGAAAGAAATCTCCAGTGGCCACCACGACATTAAAAATAATAATTGTTCACAGTCGAAGACTCAGTGTACGTCCCAGATCATAGAAGCCGGCCTCAAAACTGGCCAGCTAGGCTAATCAGTAGCCGGTGATCGAAAGTTCCACGATGGGTCTGATATGGCAACCAAATACTCCTTCGTCAAGCAAATGTGGATGGCATGAATGTGTCGCCTACTCCACTCGACGTAGTGATGGACATTTTCAACCTACCAACGGTATGTACGTCCAGCTAAGCTCCACGTTCACTGTCCAGCGAGATGCTTATGCAACCCGGACTACCCAGCCGACTGAGGACGTCAGTTTCAAGTAAATCTAAAACTTCTCGCTTATGAGCAACATTTGCTTCTTCGAGAGAAAGTTGTCAGGAACAAACTAGTTTTCTTAGGCCCCAGAGAAATCAGTGTTGCTCTGGATAGTGGGCCGTTTCTTGCTTCCTATCGGCGTGCTGATGGTCTTGTCCTTTATCGCTTTACTGCTTCCCGATTGGCCGTTTGTTTACAATCAACCATATTCACTTACTATTGAATGTCGTATTGTTCGTGGTCTCCGTAGTCACTTTGTCTCGGCAACACACACGATCAACTGTGTTTGTTTGCTTTCTGCCGTTGCAGGTTTGGAATACGGTGCACGTAATCAATGAGTCATCGTCTTCATCACAGACAGCAGTACATCAGTAATTAACACTGTTGTTTAGCTGCCATACAACCATGAAGAAAGCAAACCCTGTACAGGAAGAGAGGAGAAAAAAGAGCGGCGGGAACGAACCTGACCACTAAAAACTAGCTGCATCTATATTCAAACATACAACATCAAGGTGCCTACACCTTGCAAACAAACAACCGATCTGTAAGTGAAAGTAAAACATTACCATCAGAACAGCTTCATTAGGGTTTTCACTGACCCGCTTCCTTGAATGCACTCATCTCACAGTCACCTCGGATAAACAGCGACAACATTCACGCCACCGAAGTCGATTAGCCGCCATCTCACCTAACTTCTCAAGCCATTGACTCTGTGAGTCGCGAGGACCCCAGCTCAGGAGACGGGCCCGATCTACAGTGGCCAAACCATTGAGTGACCTTTTCATGTACTCATCACGAAATACGACGGAAATAGTGACGTCTCTACAAAATTGTTCGCTATCGTGTTACACGTCGAATTCTACCGTTGGCCCCAAAACTCACTTCGACTGGATGTGAAATCCATGGACACTACGAAAAACTCGTAAACCTTTAGCCGCTAAAGAATGCAATATGACTTGCTGTCCGATGGAATACGAGGGAGCGAGTTTGAAATTCTCTCCTCACTTTTGTTCGCTAATTTTGTTCTAATCGGACAAAGGCGTTGACGCCCTAAATAACCTTCGCCGCTTCCTCCGTCAAACTAGTCATTAAGAGGTGTGCCAACGTTAACTGGGTATTCCGTCTTCTTGGAACAGTCATGTCTGCTAATAAAGCCACAATTTCAACAGAAATTCTAATGCACCAGAATGAACGAATTTAAAATGAAATGAAAAATACTGTTTCGAAGAGAAGTGGATATGATATGTGATTTATGGTATAAAATATCTCAGTACGACTTCATGTCAACGCCATCTTGAACTCCGATCGTCCTACCCGTGTAATGAGCATGACTTGCACACTGTGCCTTCAGCGACATCGAATCAATCAACACAAAACAATTACATCTAAAAGTTAGGTCTATGAACAACCCGGAAAAACTCTCGAAAAGTAATGCTTGTTTGTAAGCTTACGTTTGCGCGTATGTGTGCGTTAAGCTGTTGGGTCAGGTCAGGACGTTTCCACTGACCGTAACGGCAGACAATTGATTAACTGACCTTGAATGCATTGACATGCGCCCTAAACGTTTTGGAATACAGGTCGAAAACGTATGGCTTCCAGAATCCACCAGCTCTTGGGATCGGTTCATGCAAATAATTGAAGCTGCTTCAGACTCTAAAAGTAGTGAAATCAGTGTGTACAGAATTACTTTAAGATCCCTAGGACTGTTGAATATCAGATGGATTGCTAATTACTATACTACACACAGTGGGTCAGGAAGTAACACCCACAAGAACCCCAAACAAAGCCACATAGCTGATTGGTGAGCTTTGGTCGCGAAGTCTTAAAACAGTAACCGGGCGGTTACTCTGCACATCTACTCAGTACTCGCTTCTGAAATGCTTCTGTTCCAACCCGCTACGGTGGCGAACAGAAGTGATGAATGTATTATGTGAACACAGTCACCTAACTTTAAGTGAAAGGACGAAACGGAAGTATTGTATACTGGTTCGAAAAGCTCGGCAGTTCGTTTGTAATATGGACTAATCAAGCTGCTTGAAAATATGAAGTGAGTAAGCAGTTAGTAGTAAAATACTGTTAGTGGACCTCAGTCCATCAAAAGTTGTGGTCTGGTCTTGAGTTTTGGAAGTAAAGGTGGTTCTGACTTTCCGCTTCCGAGCTCCATTAGCCTGAGCCAGTCCTATATTTATCTGGAAGGTTCTGGCTGCTGTTTCCATCTTATTACCCCCAACAGCGTGGTTGTGAATATCGATTGGTTGATACCATACGCTGTTGATGGCCAAGTGGAATTTTCAAAAAAACTTGCAACGTGTCGTTAGTAGCTATATGGTTAATACTGATGCATGTCTTATCTGTTTCATATGGTAGACGTGGATGTATACACCAACACGCACTTAGAAAACGACTTTGGATCGGCTGTTACAGATAACACCGGATGCCTGGTATCCATGGTGGTGGATATACAAGACCACCGCTTGTCTTTCATCGTTGTTTTAATCGTCTCCTCCCTCGAGAGTTTATGGTAGATTCGGTTGATTGACTCTGTCAGGGTTAATAAAAGAATGCCGCGCGGTTCTTGTTTTATGGAGACTTCTGTGAATGATCAACCGCTTTTGGTTCCCTACGGTATCTGAACAAAAAGCATCGTCAGTTTTACCCCCTAATTCTGTTTGGAATAAGGGTATTTTTGGTGCACTTTCTAGTCGTTTCGTTTGACCATCAGACTGTGGATGATAAGGTGAAAAACGGATACGCTTAACGAGATGTGAAACGTAAAACTGGTGCAATTAAGCTAGAGAAACCGCTTAGCATTCACTTTCAGAGCAGGAGATGTCTGTAGCCCTGAATTGGCAAAATATTCTTCGTAGAAGTGAATTATTTTTCAAGGTCGTCACTTTTCTGTTGCAGAAATCGCGGACTATCCTAATTGTAATTCAACAACTTCGAATTGATTTTTTCACGGGCTTAGTAGGTATGCGATAGCAGATGTTCTAAGTGTTATTGTAACGAGAAGGCGCCCAATAAAGCACAATCTTTATCGTCCAATACGCTAGTCCTCATGCCACACGCGTGCTCGCGTTTATTATTCATCATTCCGGACCACAACACCCCCAGGTTTCCGCTTACGCATCGTGTGCACTTCTGTCCTGTTTATGTGCGTGATCGGCGCCGTCTATCAGGGGGTTTTCTGCCTGCCATTCTTCGCCTGTTGGTCCGATTTCGTTGAGCGATGACTCGTCCGGTTGTTCTTGTTCTCCTACATCTATCTCTACTGGCCTCTGAGCGTAGTCCACGACCGCTTTGCGATATTCCTGCGAATGTTGAAATGATCGCGCTTCCGATTTCGTCGTCCCTTCTATTTTCCCTGCCATGTCTCGCCTGTTGGTCCGATCCAGTCGAGCGATGACTCATCCGGTGCCCCCCGCAGTCCCCGATCCGCTCGTTGTGCGGTTTTGGACGTGCCTCTCCCGCGTCGAGGTATTCCGCCGAGTGTTGGGATACCCACACCTCCGGCCTAAGTATCCACCACATTATGACTGCGAAGATGCTTCGTCTAGGAGGTCGGTTATTGCGCGAAATCCTTTAAAAGTTATGTAAAAACATGGAACGACGAACGGAAACGCTAGTATATATGGCTGACAAGTATCGGCACCCACTGGGCAGCAGTGCATCGTCATTAGCCCTGGTGATACGTCCTATATAGTGTCTATACATGTTACCAATGGTTACTTCTGGTTCCTCATCTTTCTGGCATTGGGATCTTTCTTTGGTTCAAGTGCGTACGGGTCGTACTGTACTACTCACAAAAGAAGGTATATATTACAAAACATATGTAAGGTGAATGGTTCAATGACACTTTCGCCGCTCGTGTACAACTTAAACAGCGTTCTATCAATCGGAAACTGGGCAATGACGCTGGGTCGCTAAACAACAGTACGATCGAGGTGGGAATGAATGTTCGATGTGCAACGAGTAGACAAGGATTCACGAACAGTAACACATAACGGCATTGACAGACTTTATCTAATTCACCCAGCAGCGCTGTCGGTCTTGTTTCACACACAACGCAGCTATTCGAACGGTGTCACCCCTCTGTGCAAACGTCTTGGATTCATCTTAGATAACAACAGTAGGAAGAACAGTCTCTGTGTCCAAATATAACGTCCGCTATTTTGGTTTTCTCAAGAAATGACGTAAAAATTAACCGACTGCGTGAGAGCGTTGACTTGACCGGACTGTCCAGTATGCTGACAGGGGATATCAACGTCGAAGCACAAGGGGATATTTCCCCACATGTGCAGTCAATTGACAGAATATTTCGGTTATCCCTTTCTGGCAACCAGAGGAAGGCATAAATGGTCCGTGACCAGTGAAGTGATGACCGCAGAGCACTTCAAGCTTTATTTACATCGAAGGTAGTTGCCTAGCCTCCTTTTTATATTTGGCTGTTTTCTTTCGCTGGCATTAACATCCGACCCACGTGCCTGGTATCCTTTGCAGAACCATCTGGGAGGCTGTGAGAAATGACGGCACCTACACCACTGTTTGCTATGTTAGTAGCTGTCAAAATGTGTAAATCTTCATCTTTTATGTGTGTAGTAGATCATCTCATTCGGCCATGTTTATTGTGATTTTACTGTGTGAGTAATCTTTCGTCCGAGTATGCGTACATCTGTACTTGTTTACGCACGTAGCTTGTCAACCGCTCAATAGTTCTGTCCACCCTGTATCAACAGAATGCGCTGTACATGAACCGTTTCCACTTGTAATGTCTAAGACACATCTTGGATACTCGTTAATCGGATATGGTTCTGAAAACTGATATTTCGGTGAGTGAAGACGGACTGATTACTGCTCAGGCACGTCAGTAGGATGAGTGACGGACGAATCCCGAAACAGCTAGAGTAGGTGAGCGAAATTCTGATCGCCAAAGGTAGCAGTGACAGGATATTATCCAAACAAGTCTTCTGCACTATAATATCCATTTTGGGTATTGGGAAGGCGTGACCTGGAATTCGACCGTCTGGAAGAGTACAATCCGAACGGGCGTCCAAAGGTTCAGTGAGCGACAGTTGCGCAACAGTAAACTGAATCGCGCGATGCTCAAAGGAAATACGGGTGTCATAGGGCATCGTGACACGACCATATTACGTTGCGATGAATGTGGCCGCGAATGAGCTGACCGTTTTGCATCATTAAATCATAGGCTTGCTAATAATATGCTGTCAACGAAGTGACGATCAGCAAGTCAGGTGAAAGCAAGTTAGGTCTGCTACAACTATTCTTCACTTGTATCAACCACTGACCGTTGCCGTCCATCAACTCAGCCGCCCTCATTTTCACAAAACTCGATCATGGTGATGTTTTTCTTCGGCTTTACTGGTTTATTATATGATGAATGTTTTGTGTGTTTGTCTCTCCAACTTTGAATCTGTGTTCTTCCTCTTCCGTCTATCTGTCTATCTGTCAACGATATGTACTCCTACAGTGAGCCATTGGGTACCTTATATTTCCAGTATCCTTCTTCCAAAATTAGATCTTGCCACTAGAAACTCTCTACTGTTTGTTTCCGAGAGAAACGTTTTTCACTTTCGCACTAGTTTACAGTCTGGCTAATCAATACTGACCAGCTGACTCGCATATGCTATCACTCACACGTATCCTGGTTTTATTTGCTCTAGTTTAGACTGGACACATGGTGTGTGAATGGAATTGCAAGCGGTGTAGCACAAGCGATTTGTGGTGAGTGGTGTGTGCAGTTGTTGTTTGGCTTCGATCAGTGTGACAAGCTAAACCGAACCGGCTCGTGGTAACTGCACGTGAACATTTGCGGCTTTCTGTCAGGTCAAAGTGGGCTACAACTAGGCACACAATTATTCATCCGCCGCAGTTTTAGTGTCATGATCACAGACTGCCAGCCGCACTAAAGAAAGGAATGTAGACAGCACTCGATTACCTGGTTTTTTTGTTTAGATTTCAAGCTTTAAATGTTGTGACGGTTTGGTGAGCGTCAAGAAAAAGAGGATCTGTCTGTTTTTAAGCCATAAAAATTAGTAGCAATTTTAACGACGTCCGCTAAACCGACTTGGTACGGTCAAACCAATGGGAAACTATCTTGGACTTAAAGAGCAACATGAAGCGTAAATCGTTTTGGCCCTGTTGTCCTGCCACTTCTGATGCTGGTGGTTCAGCCACCACTAGGTGTTTAGCTTACTCCTCATTCGAGAAAGTGGATACATTGATTCCCACATCTGACTGTTCACTGATGTCAACCTTCATTTTAGTACACTGTTATCTCGCAAATTAAACGATTCCTATTTAATGAGTAATAAAAATTTGGATAAGTACACGTTGAAACCTTCCCACAACTAGTGTTGTTGTCGGTGTTATGGTTACTGATGAGTAGTCGGGGATTTGGTTAATTCCAAGTTGAACATCACTCACATTTGATCACAGCCTTTGCATTCAAATAGACTCTCCAACCAGCCTCTTTCGAAAAGGAGCACTAGACTCGAGTTTCGCTCTCATTAGAGCTCGTCAGTAGTGTATCTCCTTGCCACGACCCGGATTTGAACTTCGGCCACGCTTTCATGAGGCAGCCGTGTTGTGGGCTGAACGGCGCAGTGGTCACCACAGTTGCCTCATGAAAGCGTGGCCGGAGTTCAACTCCTGGCGGTGGCAAGTTTATGGTTGTTGTTCTGTTTGGACATGAGTCGATTCATTCCAAATACCTGCTACCCCCGTTTCAGTATGTCTCATTCACAGAAAAGACTCAATCAGCTATGCTGATGGAATGAACACATTATTGGAAGACAAATCAGGGTCCTAACTCATGCCATCAAATGTAAACTAGAGATGTGATCCGTTGCACAGGTCAATAATAACTGGAACACATGATTGCGTAAACGATACTTGTTGAGCTGAGCTCCTGGGTATTCAGTTGAGTATTTGTTAAATCTGATACACTTTAGAAGGTTATCGATGAGTAGGTGGGAACTTGGTTGATATTCCTTGAACAGTGCTCATATTTGATAGGCTTTCGCTTTTGGACAGACTATTTAGTTAGTCTCCAACGCAAAAGAACTAAACTCATGTTCCACTTTTATCAGGGATCATCAGCAGTACTTATTCTTGTAAAAACCGCGGATTGAAATCTTTCACCTTTCTCAATACTACGTCATGCTGATGACTACGCCATTTCCCTCACAGAAGGCACAACCGGATTTCCCAAATGTATTTTGTATTGAACAAAAATACTTAAAACTTTTCAGGCTACCTGCAGAAGTAACTGCTCTGAAATGTTATTCTCTGTTGCACTATCTTTCTCTTTGCTAGCATCTACATGTGAGTTTCTCCGGTGAAGAGAACGATACGTCCGCAGATTGTTACAAACACTTGAAAAGCTTTGGCATATACACAACACCCAATTCTTATATGCCCCTACCAAATACATCCACATCATTGTACCTGACGGGGTCAACGATCAAAGCCAAATGTCTGTTTGGAGATCTTGAACGCGTCCGTGGCCTGATCGTACTCAAGACTCAAGGGTTATATCGTCGCTGTAAAAGGTTGCCACGTCTACCAACGGTCGAAATTCTACTGTTCCCAGGAAACGAATTTCAGTTTCATCCCGATGTGGACCCTTTTCCGGAACTTGGAAGTGCACGTGTACTTGATCTGTCTCATAACCCGATCAGCTATATACCTAGAGGAACATTTGAAAAACTGTCCAAACTGAGTGTGGTTGTTTTACTGCATACACAAGTCGCCGGGTTCTACGATACTGTATTTTGTAATCTCAAATGGCCTCGAGTTTTAACCTTCCCTTACTTGCCACATAACGTACGTCTCAGACAGCCAAATACGGAATCAGGAAATCACAGCTCCTTAGCTTGTCTGATCAACAACAACAAAGAATCCAATATCATCTTTGAAACGATGATCTGCGATTGTTCAAAGGTAGGTCGAACAGTGCGCTTTAGTTTCACTTTCCACTTTGTGTTATGACAAGATCCATTTTTAGGTGAACCAGTACGCAACTAGAGGATAGTGGCACATCCCTTTGTTAATTTGCATAGACTAGTGAAAAGATGGCGTTTGTTAGACGAATTGACTATACGCACTAATTTCGGCCAACTGTCAATAACGCTTTTGGAAAAAGTGAACGAACGGCTAAATGAAGAACGAGTGTACAATGATCAGTAGTTTTTGTCGAAATTCCCGAATCAGAAGTGTACAGTCTAATGTAATTAATTTGCCATTTCGTGTGCACAGTGGTGGTTTGCGCTCAACGGTCACTTGAACCTTCATAAAGTTAAGCAGTTCATTTCGTTAGATTTTAGCGGAACGGTGAGCAACGAAATTAGTTCGTCTGCGTTTTTGATCTGGTTGGTATTCGGTAGTCAGTGAACTGGGTATTCGAAAGTTTAGTGTGCGGCAACTGTTAAGCTGTTTGTTGAAACATTGGCAGCGACGGTTTCGGTGAGTTGAATGGTCGATAGTTTTGTCCCAAATCCGATTCAAGAACGCTCACCAGTAGTATCACTTCTTCCGTGTTCTTGCAGTGTAAAGCAATGAACCCGGTTTTACATGTTGAATGTACATTTCAAGAAATATACAGAATCTTTGACAGACGGCACTTCTATTGAATTTTGCCCTTATCAAAATATTAAAGAGCGTAGTTCATTTTTTCCGTCATGAGATTAAAGGTTATTATTTGTGCCCGTGAGATAAAGACATTGCCGTCACGGTGAGACTGGACCTTGACGTGGTGTGACGGCTTGCACATCTCGATGACCTTTTGGACTAAACTGGACAGAGTTACTCATACCAGGCAGGCCAACAGGTAGAGGTCTGACAAACCACAGTCTCCTGGTCCTCCAGGCTGGGGGTTGGATGATGATTGGCATCTCTTCCCGAAAATCGGAACATTTCTGGTACACCGCCACCCACCCGCTGCCGTGCGGTATAGCCTTTTGAGCCAAAGGCTTTGGTTGAGAACCCTAATCGTTCTCCTGTCTAGGTCTGGGCGTCCTGGCAGTATCTCAGCCCAAACACAACCATGAATACTCACAACACAAACAATTCCATACTGCACCGGCCGTCTCGCAGTATAAACCGGGTCGCCCTATCTGCTGCATTCAGCAGAGTGGATAGGTGAAAACATGCCACTGCTGACCCCTCCCCCACTGTCTCATCAAATTTAGCTCTCAGGCCCCTCCCAATTCCCAATTCTGATAACTTCTCTGCAAGTTCCACAGCAGATATAATTAATCATACTAACACTGTGCCGATAAGTCCCAGCTCTCGCCACTTAATCTCAGACCTCCCTCGTCCTGTGCTTCTACCTAGAACGCAAATTAATATAGGTGCCTTCAACGTTCGTACTCTGAAACAGATAGGTCAACAGGCTGCTCTCGCACGAACGTTAGACTCGCTACATATTGATGTTTGCTGTATCTCGGAGACTAGAATCCACGACAGTAGTCAACGTATGGAATTGACATCACCTGCACTTTCTACCCGATACAGGTTATACACTTCTGGTGACTCTCCGGCCGCCGTCACCGGTCAAGCTGGAGTAGGTATAGTCCTCAGCACGACGGCCGCAGCCGCATTGATAGATTAGATTCCTGTTAATAGTAGACTTTGTGCCGTCCGCTTGGCAGGTTCTGTTAGGGTCCGTTCTAGACGCAAAAGCGTCAGAAATCTTTTCGTTGTGTCTGGTTATGCTCCAACTGACTGTAGTGACGTCGGCGTCAAGGACATCTTTTATTCGGATCTGGCCGCTCTCCTCCGGTCAACACGTGGTTCTGATATAGTCGATCTGGCCGGAGATATGAACGCCCAGGTCGGCCGGCCTGGTGAGGCCGAATCTCGTTTAGGTGGCAGGTTTGGGATACCATCACATCGCTCGGACAATAGCGGGCGACTGTTGCAGCTGTGCGCCGAACATAGGCTGTTTTTAGCCAGCACTAGTTTTAGGCATCGTGCACGTCATTGCTATACCTGGCGCCCTCCCTCTCTGAATCAGACCTGGTCTCAGATCGACCACATAGCTGTTAGTTATAAGACTGTCGTTCTTATTGGAGCACGTACCTAGATTCAGATCATGCGCTGATCCGTTGTCGTTTCGTACTCACTTTTGCTGGGCAACGTCCCCACCGACAGCAACGATTGGCTGTTGAGAAACTGACAATACCGTCGGTAAAGCATAAGTATCAAACTAGCTTACAAACCTGCCTCAGCAGTTCTCACTCCGAAGATCCTGATCGCTCCTGGACCCAGATCACACAAGCCATTCGTGAAGCAGGTACTGTGGCATGCGGCACGGGGGTACATGGAATGATCAAACATTGGGTCTCGGAGAAATCTCTGGAGTTGTTAGATGCCAGGCGGTACATCCCTCCTGACAGTTCATATAACAAGTGTAGAAGAGATGTCCGTACGAAGCTGAAACGTAGCCTAAAGGCGGCTGATCGTGGGGCTTGGTGATTGGGAAACGTTAAGGAGATGGAGACGGATTTTGTTTCTGGAAACACTGGCAAACTGTTTAAGCTTATCCGTGCCACTGGTCCCAGGCGACCGTCTGTCAGTGAAGCTATCAGCGAGACAGATGGCACACTCATCTATAATAAGTCCAGAAGGTTAGAGCGGTGGGCGGAACACTTTGAGGGTCAATTTAACTGGCCTCCTGCATCTACCGCGTTGCCGCCACAAACTTGCAATGTAGTGCCCTGGTCGGTAGGCTTGGAACCACCCACTGAAACTGAGGTCCGCAATTGCATTGCGGTTCTCAAGCGTAATAAGGCTGCTGGTCCAGATAACCTTGTGCCAGCACTATTCAAAGAAGGGGGAGAGGCGTTAGTAGAAGCTCTGACTCATTTATTTCAACTCGTTTGGACGACAGAAACTGTCCCCTCGAGTTGGGGTCACTCGATAATAGTTCCTATATTCAAGAAAGGTATCAGGGGCTCTTGTGAAAACCACAGAGGAATTAGTTTGACCCCAGTCATTTCTAGGGTTCTAGCATTCATTATACTTCGTCGACTCACTGCAGCTCGAGAGGTAAACATTAGGGAAGAACAGGCAGGATTTCGTCCCGGGCGGGGATGTGTAGATCATATTTCCACTCTTCGTCAAATTTTGGAACAGCGTCACGTATATCGTCGGCCAACAATTAACTCCGTTCAGAAGGGCAACTGTGCGCCAGTCATCGTCCCTTTCGAATGTTTCGATAATACGTCTGCGTGTTTCGGGACTGATGCGAGTGTACGTGCGTCCGCCAGCCACGTATCCGAGAAAACAAATGAAAATGTTCTCGAAAACTGGCTCACTCTCACATCACAGCTGGGAGTCCACCACGACTCTGAAGCTCACCTTTATTGGACGTGAGATTCACAAACACCCCCTAACCCCCTGCAACCCTTTGCCTGACAAAGGAACCAATACGGCCAGCTGCTTGAGGAATTAGTAGAAACAGGGTCAGATGATCTGTGCTCCACTTTGACCGCTAACCCTGTTCTCATTAAGCAAGCGCGTTAACACCCTTCGAATCACCCAAACCACTTCCTCTAACAGAGTAGCCAATCCGAAGCACTCTAATCAAGATTGGTCTTCCCCTACGTTTAGTTGTGCCAATCGCGTTCTTGCCGTCACGTCCAAGAATCTAATATGGAAATTCGAACGCATCAAAGTGATTTGCTTTCGCATGTCATGGGAAATCCTATGCCTAAATTGGAAACAGATACGTGAGATTCTAGTCTTTAAAATCGTCCGCACGGCATATTGCTGTTATGACGATATTCGACAACCTCAACGCTGTGTATACCTCACGAGGCCTGTGTATATTATTTGGAAAAGGTTTTACAGTAATATGCAGAAGTTTATCAAAGTTGCTGGTAGAGTAGCTGCCTAGCAAGCCTACTGCCGGCGGCTCAGTGTTCTACAGATTTCCTTCTCCAAAGTACTGACCGGATTCAGTTCAGGTGTAGAAATGTGCCTACAGACACAACTCATACTTGCAGAGTTCTACTGAATGAACGGTATTTTCAGTGCCATACAGCTCAGAAATCTTCGGGTCGTTTTATGGGCCGAGTTGGCATGTTACCTAGTGACACCCGAAAGTTGGTTGCGAATAGTAAGCCGAGCCAAACAGGTTTTGTTCAACCGTATACAAAAATGTCGCACAGCGATCTGAGTGCTGAGCTGGATGCCAAACTCGCAGACCTAGATAGACTCTGCACAACTGCTACCCAGTAATTAAACAGTCCAGCGCTATCGGTTGTGAACTACAATTGATTTAAATCGTGCATCACACACAACTATAAGTAACCTCAATAAAAATAGGGTTTTTCTTTCTATTCAGAATCATGGGATCACTGTGACATTGCAGTACACTGTAGGACATGTAAGTGTCTGGACAGAATCTGATCGAATTGTCCGGCCAGTTCAAGCACCACAGTTTGTTCCATTTCACTCTCTTGTGGAAAGACACACGAAGCAATCTTGGAAAGGTGTAATTTAGACCCACATTCCGATCAAGTGGCTGTAAAGTTCTGTCACAGAAGTTACGAAGGGCTATTTTTCAGGTGTTCACCAGGTCAATAGGCCTCCTAACTCTTTCTCAATGACATGAAAAGCGACTGAGTACGGATTATGTTTGGTTTGGCCATAACTGTTTTGCATACAACTGCGTACTTATTGGTGACTCTTGCGGCAACGCCTCTCTTGTTGAAAGATTGATCAAATTCTTTTACCACATCAGCGAAAGACGATGGCTCCAATATTTCTTGTCTAAGATACACGAGCAGGTGGACACTAACCACCGAAGCTGTCGGAAGTTAGCATGTCCAAATAGTCGGACAAGTAGATGAGCGATTGAACTAGGGTCACTGTGGTCTGTGCCATTTCAAATCATTGTTGAATGATCTTACAGATATACAGCTAATGGCTAGCTTTAGTTGATGACAGAATAAATCGTAACACACTAAATTTCCATTTGTTTTTTGGTATATACCATCATTCGAAAGTTGACAAGTACACCAGTGTCAAGTTAATCTTCCTTCCATCACCAACTGCTGTAAGGTTACAACTCTATCAGAGAACAGCTGACGATGTTCCACAACGGTTGTCAGCAGTGCATCGACTATATTTTTTGCTAGGAGCATACAACTCGATTTCAGTGGTTGGGATGGTATTGCAACCGTTTGCAACTGCACAGTGCTTTATGAGTCAGGTATTTCCTGGTTCTACAGAAATAATTAATCGAGATGACTAGGGTGTGTGTACAGCTGACCTACTCAGGGGTTTATGTTTTGAAGCAAGCGACATCAAACAGAATGAGGGAGATTAGATTTGGATGATGATCAAACTGAATTCTACTGAACAAGAACGCGAATAACTATTAAGAGCAGCATTGAACGAATAACATAAATAGAAACCCTTTTCGAATGCCCCCAAAACTGCGAACGACAAGAACCGGATAAGCAGTGTAATTAGCCACCAGAGGCTTTACAAATTTACACGGGAAACCGGTCAGTATTTGTAGAAAAACNTTTACAAATTTACACGGGAAACCGGTCAGTATTTGTAGAAAAACATTGACCTTGTGACCGTATCTCAGTAGCGGCTCAAGATATTTGATTTCGGGTCAGGTTAACCCTAACCCTAACATGTGTAAAGCAAAGAACTGTACCAGAATGCTACAACAATACTATCTAACTAGCATGAATACCTGTCGTGGATCAACTCAGTTGGGTGTCATTCGAACTTCATCAACTTTTGTCCTGATAATATTGCACAGTCCAAAAAAGTTTATGTTGGCCTCAATAGAAAAGTCAGTTATGCATGTTTCTTGAAAACACTTCGTCTGAAAATCGCAGTAGATATGTGACTAACTTGTCTTCAGTGTGTCTGAGTACTATGCAATTGGAAGTTTCTTCATGTGGTTTAAAATTCTGTATTTCACCGTAACAGTGCAACCAGGTCGAAACGGAAGCTCAGTTTGTACTGGTTGTTGGTATCCTCTTAAAACTGACTGTAATCTCGAATGACAACATCAGTACAACTTGAGCATCAGTAACACACAGCTAGTTCCACACATAAATCTGCCCTCACATCAAAACATACAGTTGCTTTTGAAAAGCTAAGAAGGAAAAACACCCTATTGGTTTTACATATGATTGAGAATTCAGAAGCAGCATTGCTTGACAAATCGGGGTTTATAGAGAATCATGCTGTCCATCTTGGACGTTAGTTCTAAATTCAAGGTTGATGACACCCCATGACACTCTCACTTAATTCGAATAAACAATATTGAATACGCTACAGCCTTGGTAACGAATGTACCTAACTGATTACTGATGAGTGCTAGGAGAAACAGTTGCACTAAAAATATTCGGTTTTTTGAGTAACCTCAACTAATGATCAATTGCGAATAACTGTGCAATTTACAATAGTCGGTTTGCCCTTTTGGTCTTACCATTCGACTGACCGCAGTGCAGGCTGTTTGCACGATTCTTGAATTTCCCTTTCTCGGCAAATGTTTCGAATTCTTTTTTAAGAAACTGTATTCTGTTGTCTGGAACTAATTCAAGCGAGTGTTTCGCGGTGTCTCATTCCGTCTCATCCAGAGGCCCCACAAACCCCGTCCCCAAGATCATAGGAAAAGATACCATACTTTCTGCAGCTCGGTTCACCCAGGATTTGCTGGAACCATCTCTGTGTTGGGTATATAAATATTGATTTCCGAATTTCTCATCCCACAGTCGTCAGAAACTCCTAGATTCCACTTAGCAGATGTTCGCCAGTGTCCTTCCGGCAAATGGGACCCGTGGAGTATTTTCAGTGAACAGCTTCAAACAGTGATCTGCTCAATAGAGGTAAGAGATTACTCTGAACCACACATGACAGTGGGGCTGCGGAATCCGCGGCGGTTCTCAAAATGATAGGCTGACCACTCCCATACTGATCACGACATCGCCTTACATTTCAGTGCGTTGCTCCAATATCACCACTGTCAAATTGTATGTCTTCTCGCAATTCCTATGAGCATCTGTAGAGGCATCAGAAACTGACGTTGCAACTTTCTCCTGTTGGTGTCATTCTCTTAGTCTCTGCTCCAACTGGTTACCAGTGTCACAGGACACACCCCGTTTCTGGAACGGTAGGACACCCTCCCAACTAGTGGAATAAGAGCCATCCATGAGTGTGTCAAAATTCGCCCTTTCCGTTGTTTGGATGTTCGTCTGCAACGTATGTGTGGTCAAGCCATCATCAAATCCGCACTGTGGAAGTTTGGATAATGGTCTCTGGCATATCAGACTCTTCAACAGGAACGAAAGAACGGTTCGCCGCTGATCGGGTAAAAGGACAATTGGTTGTCTTATATGACGCACCTCCTGATACCGTAACGGAGCTCCGAACGTTCAGCCCTTTTCTGGCTCTCTGTGAGGTTGATTGTGATTGTATTTTGGAATACGGCTGGATTGCTAAATGTCGAACTACACCGGGATCACACATCCAGGTATGGACCAGGGGGAAGCAAACTAGACTGATGATAGCAAGTAGATAAAAGAGTGTACAAACGCAGTTAGTATCAAGCGAATCAAACAAGAGGTGCAAACTGTACCACCTATTATCATATTTTTTGACCGTTTATACATTTCGCTTTCTGACTGAACAGCAAGGCTCAGCGGAGGTGGTACACACGGGAACAACACACGATTGTGCAGCTGATTTGCTGTATCAGCGAGCCCGCTTGATCACTGAATGATATTTCTGCGTTGCCATCTGGATGACAATGATGTTCACCATTTCACTGCGTTTATCTACAGTCTGATCTGCGCCAACTAAGCGCTGCAAACTATGCTGAACTTTTCATCTAATACTGTGTATGGTTAAGTGAATTTGTCACCATTATTCGTTGCACAAACAGCCCACAGTTGCCCTTGATTGACAATAGCCTGTTCACTTCAGATTATTCTAATGGACCTTTTTTTTTACTAAAGTCCCAGGTCAGGGCTTCATTGTCTTCAGAGCTTAAACGACTCAAAACTGCAGTGGGAAGTACACGTGGGGCCTTGCAGAAAGAGGACTATTAGGCCTCCGCACGGATTAGGAGTGACCCTCTATTTCTGGTTCTGCCGAATTGTAAATAGAATGGTGCAACGTCGTTTTATAGGTAAAATTTAACTACATGTGGTTAGTGTCGTTTATCACTTCTGGACGATGTACGTCTACGTAGCCTATAACCGAGACCCGCTGTTGAAATACTTAACGACATCTGGTTTTCTTCATTCGTGTGATCACTTCTTGATAAACAGGCAGAACACAATTATCTAACCAAAGAAGAACAACACAGAAGCCTGGCACTTGTCGAAATCGACTGTCATACCCAGAAGTCTTCGTTTGCCTTTGACTTCTACAACGAAAGCTGCCCTCCCGTGAAACCATCCTCTCAAAAGGTTGCAGAATTCGAAAGTCGACAGTTCACTGCGATTCACATAATCTTCTGGATTTGTCTTTTTGCCCTCTGCTGGATTCCCCCACTGTGGTTCTACCGTCGCCACCGGAGGTAAGACGCAGTTGTGTTTACATTTTGCAGATTCATGATGCCTGTTTAATCGATAGGATAGTCGGGTGGTGCGCTCTGATAGAGTAGTCTTATGCACGGTCCGGGCTGGATATATATATATATATATATATATATATATATATATATATATATATATATATAGAAATGAGCTGAGAGCAGAAGGTAATATATAGATATACATAGATTGCATATATATACTGCCACCACACGTAGTTCTACAATCATACCAATGGACAATTTAGGTAAACAGTCACTTACGATCGGGCATACAATGGCATATAACAGTGCAGCGGAAACACGTGATAAATTGTCCAGTTACTTCTGGCGGTAAGATACGTAACGCATTACTGTGACTCATACAAACAAATATGGCAGACTGCTATAGGAAAAGGAATATAAACAAGAAAGTCGGATACGTTTCATTGGTTTGTGACAAGTTTAAAATTTCTGGAAATCGTACCAATTTGATCGTACCAAACAGTGGCAGATAAGAACAAATAACATAAACTGGTGGGTCACGTCAACTTCGGATAAAAAATGCTACTTTCAGCAGATAAGTAGAATAAAATTTGAATGATCATTTAGAAATCACAGTGCTCGGCTTCGAACCGATTTTCATGGGCTCAGAAGGCGAACACTTACTAGTCGTTCAAAACCAAATATTTGACATTCAATACGTGACCCAGTAAGCTACACCACCATGATCGATCATGTTTTTCCTCCCAAACGGTTTGGTGACGGCGCTCTCAACTGTCAAATGACAAAACAAAGACTGTCTGGACAGCCAGGCTTATTGGTTGCTTCGTATGACGGCTGATTTACTGTGTGGAATGTCCTATGAGCACTATGGATGGATGAATTCGAACCAAGGGGCAAATTTGCGCAACTGTGAGGTTCAGTGGTCGACAAAGTTATATCAGTAGGGCCGTTTTGCATTAGGTAATATGGTGTATTTTAATACAGTTCACCTCGAGTCACCCCTAAACCATGCGCCTGCTCTCGAGCTTTCATTGTTCCAAATATTTATGCTGGATTAATAATTCAGTTAAATATAAGAAGAGAATGTGCTAGTAACAACTGGAAAGGATAAACCATTGGAAGGATAATATTACATGTGCTACCATTCTTTACTTGATAATGTTTCCCACAAGCGCAGATTACCAGGTGATCACAGTACCGGTAGGAAGTTGACACTAGCGTGGACAGAGCCATCACCTTTGCCCTGGCACGTGCGAATAAGCGACAGAACAACTTAGACCTGTTGCACCCAAAGTTAGTATCAGCGGATATACTTTCTCAAGGTAGTTAGCTACCATGATAAAGACTTCTTAGTGATGAGTATCCGAGTAGTTATTTGGAAGTTCAATGAATTCCGTCTCAACCGTTCATCTTGTCCAGTGATAACTTAGGGATCTTTTCAGTGTATAACAATTATATAATAATATCAGTATCGCCTGCCTAGATAGGGTCCTCGTGATCACTCAAACCGCTGGTTAGATATGCTATCCGAGATGTCGATGTGTCGCAGTCAATGGAGTACCTGTATCCACACCATTTCTAGTTCTTCCGCTTAGTCTTCCTTTAATGTTTGTCAACCTTCTCAGTAACGTTTCCTTCTAGGATATTCCACGTCACTGTTGAGGTGAACGGCGGCCCTAGTCACAGTACCTTGTGGTCAGGCTCATGGCTGCTATGATTAATATTA
>QNGE01002248.1:29830-55066 GCA_008508345.1 Paragonimus westermani | reverse complement strand
CTGAAACTGAGCAACTGATCCACGTTCTTTGTTCACATCACACCTCATTATACGGGCATATATACAACAATATATAACACATCTGAACGAAATTGAAGTGTACACCTTATCTATGTCGAGTTGTCCATGCGCATTTCATTTTGGAGTCTAATGAATTAAAGAACTTTATGAGACGAAAGTAAAACGTGTTTGCCACACACTCTGCTATGCCCTCTTCTTCTTCTTCTTCTTCTTCAATTTTTTAGAGAACTGATGGGACAAATAGTGAACAATCAACGAAACAATCCTCCTGAACATCTGTTTGTGATTTGCCCTCGACATGCAAGAACATGGTGCAAAAATATCATTATCCCATGTTTGGAAGCTGACCTATTTGTCCAACATACCCCTCATCTTCGTCGTGTAGGACTAACAGCGAAGCCCAAAGTTGAAAAACCAGTAGAAGGTGAACAACCTCGAGATGTTCATCCTGACAACCGCATCGATAATTTCAGCAACCAAGGCCTCGTACACACTTCCAGAAATTCTGAGGATTACTCGCGTGCATCCGAGATCCGTATTGCTGAAACAACAACGCCCAAAGGTCCCTGGGCATGGAATCCACGATTCCGTTGTTATTTGGCCCCTCCCGCACGACATCGTCTACAGCTGATGATGAAGTCTACCCGGGTTGTCATTTTGTTCCCCAGTTCCAGCTTATTCACAGAGCCCGCCTGTCGTGCTCAACTGAGATTAGCTTTTCACTTGTACCGTTTGAAACGCATACCTCCACCGACTATAATAGTATGGCCCACAGAAAAGAGGACAGCTAGAATTCCAAGAAATTACCGATCAGTCAATCGTAGCACTAACCGTCCATACCATGACAAATACTTTCCGGCAATTGAATTCAATCTTGCTACTAACGATCCGGATGACATCGCAGAGACAGCTATCATTAAGGCAAAGGTTCCAACCCCAGAGGAAGCAGCAAAAATTATACAGTATTTTGCCACAATCACTAGTCCCTGTATCGAGTGGTCGAATTCGAAAACAGCTCTTGAAAATTTACGGCCACTTATATGGCTACTCAGTAACACTTCTAGAATTCCGCCCTATTAGCAAACGTTGTCAGATTAAACCCATTTATATCGACTACGTATACCGGTCGGCAGCCAGACGTACTCACTTATGCTTACATGAGAAGCGACTTCAGGAACTTCTAAGCCTGTTCTTCGATGATCATTGAGAAATGACAGTCAGCAACTACCCATAAATTTTTCATGAATCAATTTCTATTCAATTTTTAAGTAGCTAACCTGGGTCTGAATTATTTTGACACGACAACCCACTCAAAGTCAAGGTGTGCACTTTACGATTAACGTTGTAAGAGGATTAATTGATGAAATCATATGAGAATCAGCCTTGAAAGAACAAAATGAGTTTTTGGCGCAACGATTTTTATCCATCCCCAAGCCGAACATCGAAAGTTACGCCATTCGATATTAATTTCTGGCAGTTTGTGGTGCCTATCAGACAACTGACATGATCATCTGCCATTTAGAAAGGGTTGTTGGTGTAATAACTGTGGCTGATTCCTAAGGGCTAACGCGTAAAAAAATCACCCAGATTTTTTTTTAGTGACTCGACGACGGACCTATCAAATTGTCCAGTATGTTAGCTTAGAAGTTCATACAACACGTGGGTTACTTTTAATTATTCAGTTAAAGGTTCCGAAATTGATCCACCACCGAAATCGCATTTAGTCCGCACAGACATTGATGACAACTTGTGTATGCTTAAAACTGACCCGCATATTGTATCAAATTGTCCAAACTTAAAGTTGTATATCCTGCCATTTAGTAAACCGCATTGACACAATCAGCTTAAGAACTCCAGTGAAAAGTCACTGATCATTCGGTAAAAGGACAGGATAAATCAGGTTGAATCGATCACAAACAGTCTTCAAGGAAAGGTTTCTAGTTTCGTGAGTGCTAGACCAGTTCCCTTCTTTATCCACATCGTTTGTTTCAATCAACGAGGTCGCTTTCTTGCAGGTTCTGACTGCGAAACGCCAAATTCCAATGGAAGATTAGAGTAGCGTCAAGCTTCAGCGCACAGCTCTATTTGCGAATGTCCTGACTGGACCGTGGTTTCCATTCTGATTCAAGAAAAACGTATTCGTTAAAAGATGAGATTGTTTTTAGTATATGGTTAAAATGGTTCTTTGTGTGTCTCAATACCGGTCCAGGGATCTAGAGGCTTATGGTTAGCTCTAACGGTTCAACTCTGGCAGTTACAGGTTACTTTGTTACACGGTTTTTGTTGAAAACTCTCTCTATGTGAAAGCTCTTTGACATATGAGAATTTCGATTCAACCGGATTCAACGTTAACCTTAGTGATTGACAAGAAACTCAGCATACACCTTCTGGAGAATCATAGTGTAACGAAAAGTTAATCAGCAGGACAATACCGTTATGGTCCAAATCCGTACGACCTGGAACCAGAATTCCAGTTCACAATACAGCGAGGTGTTCACGTAGATCTCTTGTGCACTTCTGTTTGGTTCCGTCCATCTAGTTGACGGTTTCTGTTGTGGGTTTTTGCTTATCACTTCCCATCCGTCACGCCGAATTCGACGAAATTCGTCGAATTCAACGGTGGCTCCTTAGATCTCTCATGTTATCCGTGATCCACCGCTGTGAACTGACCATACCCCATAATCACGCTGAGATATTCCACTAAATATCAAGATAACCACGTTTCGGCGACTCGGTCACCATCACAATCGTTGTTGGATTTGTTGAAGCACGTTTGGCTTATTCAACGTCTTACGTTTGGTAGGACGTGGAACGTTGAATTAGTCGTTGGTAGAAAACCGATCCCAAATTTATGTGTATTTGTATTAGCTGCATGTAGTAAACAAACATGTTGGATTTTGCACCTTGACTACACACCAAATATCTGCTTTCTCTTTTGTAACTATCGTTGCTCATTTATTAAAACTTCTTTTCTCGGTATTGTTCGACAGGCTCTCATCCTCATCTACACCCGATTGTCTTAATTATGTAATTTTCCGTTGACTGATAGCTGCTGCGAAATCGTTTTTAGGTTGCCCATTCTGAACGCTTTTCTGCTGGATAAGTTATATATCCGGTTAACCCACACTCAGTGTGTGAGGGCAGTCTTATTGTAATATTATCAAACAGTAACGTATAAATTCCATCCCTTACAATTCATCTTGTTACGCCTTTTGGACTTGGAAGACAGCCAAGTTGATCCGACCATCTGAATAAGCGTTACTGCAATTGTCGAGTACGTGTTACTGAGTGAACTATCCTAAGTCGTTAGCAGAGATTTAACAATGCTACTCAACTTCACATAGAACGGCTTTGAACGAGATGGACGGTCAAAGCTCAGTAATCACGAGTGGTTAGGGGATAGTAATTCCCGAAAGAATTATTAGAACCAGAAGTTTGGTTGAGCAATCAGTCAGTAAAATAGTTTAGGCGTAGTGTTTTCATTAACAGTCAGCTCGATCCAGGATCGGCAAGTCGTACAAAATATTTGCTGTGCTCTTTTAAGAAGTGAAACTCAGGCACAGGTTTTTCATCACTATTTGGTTGTGTAGCGTAATTAAGTCTACGGATTGTAAACAATACCATTCGTAACACAAAAGTCTTTACCAATGTGTGACATTTCTTTAGTTGTGTAGCTTAGTTTTTAATCATCTGTGTATGTCCGTTTTAAGCCACCGTGTTTTACACATCCGCGAACACTTGTACTGAGCATGTGCATTTCAGTTGATGTTTCACTCACATAAGCATAATAGCAAATAGTTGTCTTGACGTAGTATATCAGGTAACCATTTAACGAGGCTCTAGTTTTGAATAACCTTTGAATTTATAATATGACATATTGAGTGGTAGAAGGGACTTAAGTGTCTACAACCTAACTGTTGCATTATTTTTCCCTAAAACCGTCGCCTTAAATAAAATGGTGAACAGTAATGTCCAGTTGGATTTGTACTTACGTGTTCATGCCTCATCACCAGAGAAATTACGTATGCGCACACAACAGTGAACACAATTTTCATACGACTTATACACACAAAAAACTTTAACATTTGTACCTTGTACAAGATGAGTAACAAGTGTACTGCAATTCACGGCCCGTCTTAGGGTTAGTACACATTTAAGCTAAGTTTTACGATAAAATGTGGCTTGCTTTTCTGTTTAACATCACTTCCTCACTTAATGATGATATTTCGCCGGAAGCCACGGGTGGCGTTATTATTGGGGATTCGGTTGCAACCCTTTCCTGAACTGTGGTGGAATGAACCAATTGCAGTTAGGTTTATGTGGAAATAGTACACTGCAACCGACTAGACCTTATTTTCGAAAAAAAACCTGGTTGAAAAGTCTGTGTGAACGCAAAAGCCGTGATCACTTACGTGATGAGATTGGATCAGAGCGTTTCTTCATCAGAGGACATGCAGCTTGCAGGAGCTGACGCATAAGCAGGCGGATCCGTGGTCGCTCAAAACCAGCTAGTTCGGACGGCAGTCAGCTGTTACGTCGAGTTTGCTTTTAAAGGGACAGTGAGCAAAACAAATGGTTTGAATTTATGCCAGATTTAAACAAGCGGATTAGATGGATCAAGGTTATGGAATGTAATGACGAACTAGCTGATCAATGTGCAACTTGACTGCACCCCACCCCCCAATAACGCCTGTTAAAACTAATTCTGCTGTTCTCCTTAAGTAGGGTACAGAGTAAGTAAGGTCTATTCGTCAATATTGGAAGATGAAAGTGCCTCCAATGAATATGTAACAAAGTTGTGTCAATAAACTGTGGAGAACTGAAAAAACGTTAAATCAGTTGGGGTTGGTGTCAGCCTGACACCAAAGCATATGACAGATCCAAGCTGTATGAAGGACGATGTTGTATAACAAGCAGTTTTGCTGAGAGTAGCATACTACTCACAAGTAGTATATTACCCACAGGCGACATTCAGGAACAAAAGGACAAGCCCCGAACACGATGGACAAGAAGGGACTATCAGAACAGTGTATACGTGCTGTGTGAGAACTTTCGCCAAGGCGAATGACAACGTACTGTCATCCAATGTGTGTGAGCGCATGTCTGTCGTGCAAATGAGTGTACGCGTTTGTGGTTTAGTTTTTGACATGACCTGTTTTGTCATGACCTGTACGGAAGTTTGCGCAATAAGCGAACTCGCATGCCAAGTGTCTTTAGCGGACGCAAGCAACTGGCGCCGTGACGAGCGCGAGGATGAGGATTACCGTGGCTACATCCGTTCGAAGATGGAGACATCCGGGCGTTCCTGGAGGACTTAGAGGGCGTGGCCGAAGTGGTCGAAGTCAAGACTGACCGTGGGAAGCTAGCTGTCCTTCGGACGCCGGTGAACGGCAGGACGAAGGTGGTGCTGGACGCAGCGCGAAGAGGTCCAGCGAAGATGGAGTGGGCCGCTGCGAAGGAGGAGCTGGTGGCTGCGTTGGACAGCCCGGCCGACCGCCAGGCCATGCGGCGGTTCAAGGCGACAAGGCTTGGACAAGGAGCGGACCCATCCGTGTTTGCGCCATTCTGCAAAGTTTGCTGGATAGGGCCCTGCCAGGGTTGGATCAAGAACCACGACGACAGTTGTTAACAGAACAGTTTATTGAAGGTCTCCCGATGGCGGTTCGCGACCAAGTCCGTATTGCCCATGTCGTCCGGCCGATGGACCTTGACGATCTGGCGAAGGTGACGCGGGGGTTGGCAGTAATGTCCGTGGCCTCAGTGGATGCAAACAGCCGTGCGGACAAGAAGACACTGGAAGATATGCAGAAGGCAATGGAGCAACTCGCACCGGATGCAGCTGCCTTGAGACCAGCATCACGGAGAAACTATCAACCAGGAGGCTGCTTCATCTGTGGAAAAAAAGGACATTGGAAGAGGGATTGCCCAATCCGGCGGTCTCAGAGGTCTAAAAATAAAGTGTTTCGTGACTGTTCTTTTTGTTGGTCGGGTCAGCTAGTAATGGGAGCGATTGAGAAGGGGGCCGTACATACAAGGGTTGAAGTTGATGGAGAGGTAGAACAGTGTTTAGTCGATACAGGGGCAGCTATTTCGTTGATTGCTCGTGCCGAAAAGCAAAACCTAGAACCGACATCCATGATGATCAAGACGGTTGGAGGTCATAGTCTACTGGTTGACGGTGTGAAAGAATGTGGGGTACGTATCGGCGGCCATATCGTAAAGCACCGTTTCATTGTGTCCCCAGAAACCAGGCAAACGATACTCGGAGCCGATTTCCTCGCTGCAACAGATGCCGTGATTGACTTGAAGCTCAAGAAGTTGTCAACCAAGTATGGCTCCCTGACGCTCATAGGACAGCGAAAGGATAGCGTCAACCAAGTACGCAAGGTTAAAACCCCCAGTTGCACAGCCCCCCTGCTCCAGTCCACGGTCGAGAAATACGCGGAAGTATTTACGACTGACGATGATCCGTACGGATTTTGCAACTGGATTGCCCATGAAATACCAACAACCGGAACATTTCGACCTCACGGGCCCCGCAGGATACCGGTTCATCTTGAGGAGGAATTGAGGAGACAAATACAGAACATGCTGAGCGAGGATGTTATCGAAGAAGCCAACAGTCCGTACAACTCGCCTGTTCTCCTGGTGAAGAAGTCCAACGGGAAGTACCGCTTTTGTGTGGATTTTAGACGGCTGAATGAGGTAACACAGAATACAGTCGTACCAATACCGTCCGTCGCTGATATTTTTGACAAGCTACAGCAGGCGAAATTGTTCACAGTTTTGGACTTACGCTCCGGATACTGGCAAGTACCAATTAAACCCACAGATCGTGAGAAGACCGCATTCACGGTAGGCGAAAAACAGTATCAGTTCAAGCGCATGCCGTTTGGCCTATCCGGGGCACCTTTCACATTTCGGCGCCTGATGGTTCAGCTGGTAAAACGACTGGATAATGTGGCGGTATACGGAGATGATATCGTAATATACAGCAACACGGAATCGGAACATGCTGCCCATATAGATGCTGTCTTGAATCGCATTAAGAACTCAGGACTGCGGATCAATGCTGATAAGTCACAGCTCGGACGATCATCGGTGGTGTTACTGGGACACAAGGTGGGTCAAGGCGAAATCAAGCCTCTCCCGGAGAAAATACTGACAATTAGAGAGGCCATGGCTCCGAATTCCAAACGAACCCTGAGACAATTTTTGGGTCAAGCGGGGTACTACAGTCGGTTCGTGAAAAATTTTCACTCCATTGCATTGCCATTGTACGAACTCCTTCGAAAAGACAAGAAATTTGAATGGACCGACGATGCCCAGAGGGCGTTCAAGCGAGTGCAACAAGCGATGAACGAGCAACAACTGACGTTGAAACTACCGAACACAAAAGAAACGTTCATCGTAGCAACAGATGCCAGTGACCGTGGCATTGGGGCAGTACTCAAGCAAAAGGAAGGAGTAATCGAGTATGCCAGCAGAGTCCTGACTCCAACGGAGCAGAAATATTCGACTATTGAAAAGGAATGTTTGGCAATCGTCTGGGCACTGGACAAGTGGAGGCCATACCTGTTGGGTCAACAGTTCCACGTGGAGACGGATCACAAACCCCTGGAATGGATCATGACTGCGAGGGACCCGAGAGGCAAATTAGCCCGATGGGCATTACGTTTACAGGAATATGACTTCACGATCAACCATGTGCCTGGTTTGAGCAATTGCGTCGCGGATTTTCTTTCTCGACCACAAGTAGACGACGAACTCCCCAAAGTGACCGTTGGAGTCAACGGCTTAATAATGGAGCAGGACCCACAAACGCTAGTACGCCTACAACGTCAAGATAAGGTCCTCCGGAAAGTGATTGAAGCTCTGGCAAGAGGCGTGAGAATCCCCACAAATACTAAGGATGAGGAGCTGAAAATAATCGCATCCCAATGGAAAAGAGTTGGCTTAAACAGTGCAGGCGTATTGACATGGCAGCGTGGCGTTGGGCACCCGTGCGTGGTAGTCATCCCGAGACAACTGAGGAGGAAAGTGGTGGCAGACTGCCATGAAATGGCACACACCGGATGCACTAGGACGTACGATCTGTTGCAACAAAGAGCATATTGGCCGAAAATGAAAGAGGATGTGACAACTTACGTGCTTGCATGCCAACAGTGTCAGTTACTGAAAAGCGACAATCGGGGAGCCCAACAGCCCTTACAACCAATACCAGTCTCCGAAATCGGTGAACTCTGGTCTATGGATCTTATGGGCCCATTTCCACTGAGCGCCCGCGGTAACCAGTACGTTCTGGTCATGACGGAACACTTTACCCGTTGGATCGAAGCGACTGGCGTTCCGGATCAGAAAGCATCTACGGTGGGAGATATGGTGATGAAGCACATTGTAGCAAACCACGGTGTACCAAAGGCGATCTTGACGGATCAGGGACCATGCTTCGAAAGCGAGGAGTTTCGAACACGCATGCAACAACTGGGAATCAAGCGCATCCGAACGACGCCGTATCACCCACAAACGAATGGCTTAACTGAACGTAACAACCGACCGGTCAAAGAATGGTTATCGGCCAAAGGAGGAGACTGGGAGTCTGCGTTGCCACTGGTGTTTTATTGGCCTACCGGGCGTCTGTGCAGGCTTACACGAAGAAATCTCCATTTCAACTGATGTACGGTAGACCCCTCGACTTCCGGTGGATCAGGACATTGGAGTATGGCCAGAGTGCATTGATTCCACCAAACAATTGGTTGCCGAAAGCGGAAGAGCTAAACGTAAGCTGAAGGCATCGCAGGCACGCACAAAGGAGCAATCCGCAAGGCAACGGTTCGGAAAGACTAGAATGTTCAACCTAGGAGAGCGGGTGAAGTATCGAGGTCATCGGAACACGGGTGCCAGCGGGCCAGGATCAAGAAAACTTTTGCCTAAATGAAAAGGTCCGTATTTGGTAATTTATAGACGGGGCCCAGTTTACACGATCAAGAAGGACGGCGAGACGAAACGAGTGCATGCCAGTGAGTTGGCAACGTGGCACGAGATGCTGGCTGGACGAACCACAAGATCAATAATCCGGGAGGAAACACCGCGTCGATCGAAGAGGATTCGTCGACAAATGCAACGGAACCAAGGAACCTCGGAAGGGGGAGGAGTGTTGTATAACAGGCAGTTTCGTTGTGAGTAGTATACTACTCACAATTAGTGTATTACCCACAGGCGACATTCAGGAACAAAAGGACAAGCCCCGAACACGACGGACAAGAAGAGACCATCGGAACAGTGTGTACATGCTGTGTGAGAACTTTCACCAATGCAAATGACCACGTACTGTCACCCAATGTATGTGAGTGTATGTCTGCCGTGCAAATGAGTGTACGCGTTTGTGGTTTAGTTTTTGACATGACCTATACGGAAGTTTGCGCAATTAACCAACTTGTTGACCAAGCGTCTTTTGCGGACACAACAACGAGACTAAAAGTAGATAGTCCATCTGAGATGTTACCGTAGGCGACAGCAAACATGGTGTACTCAAGTGCATTTGATTAGCGAGGTGGTTGATCGACTACAGCTAATGGAAAACTGCACGCTACACAGTCCTTCCTTCAATACTGGAAAATACCACCTTCTATGATATGTCGCAGTATGCTAACGTACTGATGAAAAAATCGACTTCTTTCATTGTTGAACTGTTGTTTCTAATCCGCTTGTTCTTATTTTTTTTGGAATCACCGATAATTACGCTTATTTAGCTTGACCGCGTGCTAACCAAGAATTTGTCCGATTATTTTGTTCGAGATATACGAACGTTCTCTTTGAAAATTCCACCCTTTGTGAATACCCACTTCATCCTGAAGGATGAAGGATGCGAGTACACCTTAAGTGAACTTCGACATTTTTTCGGACGACTCGTTGGCTGAAAGCCTGAAAAGCGGGAGCACTTGCAGCCAATTCTCAAGACAGGTGGTGCTCCTAATTCAGGGGTCACCAGTGCCATAAATCTTGATTACCCTCAATATCGTGACCGGTTGTGTGTGATAAGGTACCCGTCAAGTGCACTTTGTTTTCAACCCCAATTCCTACGCATTCAGCATGCATTAATGTGAGTCGACCGTCACCATCCACAGTGAAGTTTCTGTAACCAGACGTGGTGGCCAGCAACTCTTTCCCAAGTGGTCAAATGCAGTGATCGTTTGGACGATCGGTTTTCACTAACAAGGCTCTCAAACCGTGTCCACTACTACTGCATTGAACGCGTGGAATTAAACTTGGATGTAAACGTATCAGACTGTAAACCTACTAATCAAGGGTTTTGTTTCCTCCAAAACAATTCGTTATTACTCCATCCATCTTCAGAGCTCGTCTACACCCGCAATGGTTGCATCATTTCCCGTACTCCGGTCAGGAATCAGTTTAGAAAGTTAAACACTGACGCACATCTCGAATTCATAGGAGTATCAAATGATCTGGGTATATGGTTCATTGATTTACCTGCTCAAAACCGAGTTTGCCCTGTTCTTCCTAAAGATGTGCCCATACAAAGTAATCTGTGATAGGCTGTGGACTAGTTTTGCTATAGTTTACTCACGGATGTTAAATCATTTGCAGCGTCGTGAGAACCATTCTAAATGACAGTCATGCCACCGACTGGTTCCACGGAACATTGGGATACCAAGAGGGGTTCCAAAGACACCAATGAAACCACCGATAGTTAGTAAAAAGTTAATTTAAACTCATTTCACTAGATGTTCTATAAACCTTTTGGATTCACACCTGAAAAGTTATAAAAGGTTACCACTTTGTCTTATCTTAGTTGATCACTGCCAGTGCAAAATAGTCATAGAACTGTAACCACTCGATTGATTAAATGTTGGCAAGTCAGAAATCCATCGGTTGAGCTTCTTACACCGGAGACAGTTCGTATGGTTAGTTGTCTAACTGACAGCGGTGTTAGCTCGTTACGCATAGGTGGACGGTTTGAATCTAGTCCAATCTGTTTCTATTTGGTATGTTCATACAAAGCGTAAATCGTTTGCAAAGTTAGAGTGAGCATCGAAACGTGATAACAACACTCGGAACTCCTGTCTTCTAGGTTGTCATCAGTGCAATCTGATCAAGAGATAGACAACGCCAACCTAGTCCGTAAGATACTCAAAATTATACTACTGATTTTGTCATATACCTTCAACTCCAGAGGCTATTTCTCTTTTGATGGTACATCTGAATCCCGGTTACGGTACCAACCTGGGACTCCGGCTCAATAGTGCTATTAGATGCCAAAAATAAACACAAATATAATCCAAAATATGTAAGATACAAAAAGTACAGGTTAGCCTACAACATATAAATTGATTGAAAAACGAATTCCTTATTGTCTAACTGTGTGTGCTATCTTCGACGAAATACGTTTCCGCTGACGTTTATAAGGTGCGTGCCACTCCAATACGGTCCTCCCATACACAAGAATGCCCATAACCCATGCCCATTAACATGCGTTAAACAGTAATCAGCAGATAACGTTTTTAGAAGAGACCCAATCGTGAAAAGCCCGTGCTTCGGTCGACTGCGAAAACAGCATGTTCAACAGTAATCAGCGCTCTGCGAATTTGAGCAAAGCTAGGCTGGAAGCATACATAATTCGTTTCTACATTTGTTTGCTAAATTTTCAAATCTGTCAAACTACTCGTTAGTAGTGCAATGTCGGTGCTCAACAGACACTACCATAAATTTTAAAGTGAACTGATTGGGAGATTTTTATGGCAGTTATTTGATGGATTCTGTACAACACATTGTGATGGGTAGGCAACCCAGCCCAAATATGAGGGTTCGAAGGTATAAGCACGGAAATGACGCACAGCTGGCGTTTGCCAAGTTTCGATATACCGTTTCTGCAGCTAGTTCGAGTTCTACCGAAGCCCAGACTTCCACAATTGTTTCATTTAAACTAACGAATCTGTTACTATATTCAACAGCAATCCAATTACCTGGTTCTGAGAAACTACATTCAATCCAATGCCAAGAGATGTCAATAGTAGGGTTCATACTATGAGTGTGTAGATGTTTTCTAGAGATACTGTTCTTCCCCTCCTCAAATATCGCAGATAAATCCTAGTGCCGGTTTTTTACGACGTCGATCCACTTCATCATCCGACCCTTTTAATGACAATATACGCTATTACCCCAAGCTCGTCGTGGACAGTCTCGGTGACAGGTGATCAGTCAACGATGAGGAGGATGATAGTGATGCAATATGGCTGAATTACTGAAGATCGAGAGCATACAACAGGTATAAAAGAGACAATAGTTATAATGGGGTCAGGAAATTCATGCAAATGAATCCGGTGTAAAATAATGCTTTCCAAGCTGCACTGGTTAAATCACTTGAACAAAATGTGCAAACAAAGAGTTGGGGGAGGTCAGTTAATCATTGGGTTCTATGAGTGGCAAATTGTTTAAAAAATGCCGAACAGGATAGGAAATAAGAAAATCTGATGAGATTGGGGGCGGAAATCACACCCTTACAAAACCAACGAAAGGTTGGTCAGTTGCTGACTTCGTGCGTATATCTTAGAACTCATTCAATCTATTGACACGAGACCCTCGATACGAAGTACCTGCTTTATTTTGGGTTTGAAGGACATTCTGAAGACACTCATCAGATCCTTTGAGTGTCCAGTTTGTAAAAGATGCTTTGTTACAGCGCTAGTGCTGAGCGAAAGATTACTTATTCGGAAAGCCAATACCGGGTTGTGTTTCAACAACACTACCAACAAAAACACGCATTTGCACACGGCATCGGTCTTAGGACGGCCCGGTCGCTATGGACGCCAATGTTCAGTTCCTCCAGGTAACAAGAGCCACTCGATTTGATGCTACACTGCAATGATCCCCCCGTATCCTTCCAGTATTTGTCCCGCGGCCATTTCGATGTTGAAATCTGTGCTGTTACCTCACTACTGAATAGTGGCGGTGTAGTAGTATAGTGCAACCGCCTGTCCTCACTACACTAGTTGCACAACCCACCTTCGAACTAAGCAGCCACCTCAGTGTGTACTAGCTGATGCGTGTGTGCCGAGGCACCGGTTAGTCTCACTAGCGTATCTGCACCCACACACGCAATTAAGCCTGAAGAATAGAAGCACCGGATCCTTCTCAGTTGTAGCTGGAACGTGCGCACTTTCTTCTACCAAGATAATTCGAGCGTCGTTGTGTGAGTGTTCATTGCTTGCTTCTAGACGATGTTTGATTACAGTTGGAATATTGTCACCTTTAAAAGATCGAATAAGACAGACGGGTTTGCGAGGAACAGTAATGAAAGTAACCCATGCAGACTAGGAATAGAATATTTTGAATATACTCTGGGGGATGTTCATTATTTCTCAAGGTCTTGTGTAGTAACTCTGGATAATTTGTAATTATTACTCACCCCCATCTGTACATACCGTGTCTCATGAAATGAGACATAACTGTCGTTGCGCAAAACGTCCTACGCATGACTCTTGGACCTTTTCATATTTATTGGTGAAAACCAGTGTTTCAGGATTAGTCCCAGCGATTCCTATCCGGTTACACAGAAAACAAATCTGATCACATTCTTCGCTGACACAGTCGTGGGATTGTGTACGGATGACACCACGGTCAACAAATCGGCGTTTCTACCCACATCAGCCCAAAATTCTTTGTGAAAGAACTTCAGAATGATGGGCCGTGTGCTTAGATTTATCATTCAAAAATAGTACACAATTATGGAGAACTATCAAAGGCTCTCAGCTATTGTCAACGAAATATCTCATAAGAAAACTATTCATGTTTTTGTTGCACCTGAAAGATGAGGTGTTTGTAGCCGCGTTCAAGTTTGAGGGCAATGTTAGACATGTTCCCACAGAAGCCATCCCTTCTGTTGTCGTTAATTTTGATCAGACAATAACTGCTGCAAACAAAGATGTCAATCTTCGAAAAAAAACCATCCCATATGTGAATGGAGAATAGCTGAAGTCAACGTTAGTTGGCAAATTATAGTAGGCTTGAGCTTTTCATAGAACGATCTTTTTTCTCTTCAGTCTCTTGACGTTCTACGACGACAAACTGATGTCCAGGGACAAAAAAATTCATGGCCACAGTCTTCCGGACTGGTCGATCAACGCGAGTGGTTGACTCCTTTGAGCACTGACTACCAGGAGTTCAAGCTTAAGCACCAGTCCATCCGAACCATTTTGATACGAACTTGTACAAGCATCTTATTGAATTTTCATACCTTTCTGATTCATCGTATGGAAAGTCCCACATCCAACCAGTTCGTCAGAACCCATTCAGCTTGGTCATGGTCGATGGTTAGTGGCCTACTATGATGAATGACTAAGGTCTGTTAGGTTGCTTGTACACGTGAACCGTCTACGATCGTGTAAACAGTATAGAAGGCAGCTAACGTTACAGTTATGTTACTACTCAAAACCGGCTAGCTAAATGAACTACTGAGTTAACTGATCAGGGTGCGTTTAAGTTGATACATGATATGTGAATTTCCGCAAGAGAGAATTAGACTTAAACCAATTGATCCACGGTAGAGTACATAGGGTACCCAATGCGATCGTTCATTAACCGTCTGGCACTTAGAATATTTAACAATGAACTAGTGGTTCCCATGTTATAGTGTTTAGCTCAAACACTTACAGACACCTAAAAGAACTGAAACACGTGCATGATAAGTACAGAAATATCTCTTGTTTTCCAGTAAATTGCATCACTTCAGAACAAAAATACACCTTGTCACACAACGGTAACACTTGGGTATACCACTGTGAACGCCTCTGACTAGATTATTGTAGTCGGGAGTCTGTGGTGGTGTGTCAAAATGAATATGATTTTAGAAAGAGTGATCATTAGTCAAGCTCAATGATTTGTAGTGAACGGCTGAAGATGCACTTGACCCTCGTCCACTAAGAATTCAGACTGTCTTTTCTAAACATCAGTCAGACTGTGATCCAAACAGGTATTAGATTTAAAGAACGCAAATGGGTCAGATACAAACCCCACATTTCCAGAAATCTTTGAAATTCTCATGAATCTTTAATTGTGGCTTACCATGGGGCCAGTGGTAGCAATTGAGAAAAGATGGTGCGAAATAGGTTCACGCCCACTCGACGGAATTCAGGAGTGCACCACAAAAAAGCGCGTGGGATACTCGAGCATTTTAAACACTATCCGAAAAGGTGCAGGCGAAAGGAACGTGATAGTCAAGGTGATTCGTGAGTTGTTAGAGTAGTGCAACCGTCCTCTGCGTGCTTTTAGTTGCACAACTGGAGAAAGTACCACTGAGTTCATATCAAGTCTCCTATGACAGGCTGGTATAGAAGCAGGCATTCCGAACAGGCGAGTGAAAGTGTACAGTTGCAGCCAATGTACATGGACAGATGACACATACGCTGGATACTACACGTCCACGGACACATCAGCGGCCCACCATAGTCCGTGCTCCGCGTAGTATGACCCTGTGATTGCAGCTGGTGGCCACAAAAGAATTGCAAAATTTATCGTGTTGGTCTAAGTCATTATTCACAAGTACGTCCTACTCATTTTACTCCTAGAACTTTGCATATTTATTGCAGGACGTCCCTTTTCCCCGCGTGTACATGGTCCAGTTAACTGCCAAACGCAGTGTTATCTATCAAACGACCAGCAATATCACATCGTAACAGAAGTGTGAGTTGATGTTTGATGTGAATGGACTGAAAAGGTTGAGACAAACCTAACTACAGAACGTGGAAAGACCCGCCGATCAAGTTGTATTGATAAGGTGAACTAGCAAGGACCGACTGAGTAGAGAATAGTACTGCACCCAATCCCTGTAAACAGACTAGGAAACGGTTAAAATAATCAAATTTGACGATCACTGTGTTTCGACGGCGGATAGAAGTCTGTGCTTAAGCACAACTTGCATAGATTGTCAATGAATCCAAACACTGTTAAATTTTTCTATGATGGATCACACAACACTGTGGTCATGGTTTACTGAGCGTTTCGCCAATGGTAGTTCTTCTTTTCCTTTAGCTTCAGATTGTTGTGAAAACTGTTCCCTTGTAGCTTTTTGATGGTTGACATTTTCACAGTCAGCTTGCTAAAAATTGGGACAACCATATAGCGTAGTACAAATGCTGACAAAATTGCGTAGCCAACTCACATAAAGCCAAACATTACATGCAGTAAGATATGAATTCATGTGGATGTAAATTGAAAATCTTATAACTTCGCCGTAACTACTTATTCAATAATAGTTCAATGGTATGTACATCATACATTCAGGTTGCACAACCTCTGACAAACTACACCTTGAACATCTTAGCTTGTCCAGAGTTTATGCCGGTGAGATGAGGTAGGCAGTCAGTAATTTCGAACCTGAATGTCAGGACTTTCCAACTATAGGCGAACTTTTCAGTTCCCTCTGTCAGAACTAGGTGTCAATTGTGATGGCTCACTTTTTGAAGTGATATCACAGATTAAATTCCGACGTAATTAACACGCTATAGTGACGTGATTACAGTTGACGCCAATGCTGTGAGAATTTGTCGTCTACTGTATGTGAAAACTAACAAAGTTGACACCAGTAATTTTGGACAGAGCCAAATTACTTGTAAGATATTAACTCATCTGAACTTTCGAAACTGCGGAGATTGTTAAACTACAGTTCGATCACTAGTACACGTGATGATCCGGTTAGGAAGACAAATAACGATGACTAAATTTTAAAAGTCCGGATCGATTATTTTGGTTGTATCAGAGGTCAGACTTGTAATAATCGGAGAAGCCGCTTTCGTACAATGACCGGCGCATTGCTGGTTTTCCGCGTTCGTCTCCAAGACCTGTATACACTGAGAAATGCTATCTATCGGTGCCTCAGCATTTTGAAAAACGGCTATGGTGGAACTTATCTAGGAATTTCGAATGACGTGAGTTGCAAACAGTCCAATCACATCCCTCACATTATACCCGGTTCTCTCTACACTAAAAGATGCAAACATGTCTTTCATGCGTGAAACTGTACGTGTGCGTGACAAATCACTTTGACAAAATTCCGAATAATAATGTTACTTTTTTTAATGTTACATAAAAAGTGGCGAGTGAAATTTGAGTAAAGTGCTAGTTTTATATATAGTGTCTTACAATCAGTTGTTGTTTTTAATGGTCTAACGATAAACCCATTACAAAATGTTAACCAATCAACCATTTCAGGGTAGCAAAACTTTATAATGTGACAGATAAAATAAAAATTTAGAACTCGTTTTCAAAGGTCGACAACTCTTAAACTGAACTATACATGAAAGTGGTTAGCAGAATAGAGCAGTGAATAAGCAGGATGATTATTCCTGTTTGTAATTCGCCTCAGCTGTATACCACGGAATACTCAGTACCCGTTAAAACGTCATCTGGACATGAAATTGAAGGTGACACAAAATAATGTCGATATTCTTAGACGTATTCAATGCCAACATGGATGACTCCAACAGTTTCGTTAGCAAAAAATTCCCCACTACTTTCCACTAAGAAAAAAGGCTGTCAAAAAGTTTATAATGTCTACAATTCCACTCAGAATGGTGGGATGTCATCAGCTGGTGTTGTCAAAGTTACATATATCTGACAATCAGTCCTGAACTATTCTAGCGGAAAATGCTTATCTCAACAGTGCATATTCATTGACTCACAACTCCAGACCCGGAAATAGAATGACGCAATCGCTGGCTAGAGTACAGTTTGAAATCTTTCGAAGAGCTCATATCCGATGCGTTCTGTAGGTCATTCTTCTAAACAACCTGGTAATCAAACATAGGTTGAGCTCTGTTTACTACTTCGTAGCTTTACTCACTTCGAAGAAAAGCTTTTACTAAACCCAAATTATCTGACGCGTTTGTTCCCTTGTCTTTTACCAGAAGATGGGTTGATCCATTCACTTCCCCTATTAAATATAAAACAGCATTGGTCAGTTTACGGAGGATTTTATGTTTTCTAATGGCCCTCAGTTACTATTTTTTATTTTGATGAAAGCAAAACAGTGTAGCTGGCACACTTTCTTGGAAAGATGGAACGGAAGACGGACGCGTTTCAGACACTACTTCGTTCACCATTTCCTTGGTGCACGTGACCCGGAGATCAAGAGGGAACAATAGGGTCTATACTGCAGATTAGACAGCTCACAACGTACGGTGGTGATGACCACAAGCGAACACAAATCTTGACGACTCGATACCACCTGTTTAGTTAACCAAACGGCTCAGATCGAACCTAAGCACCAATCGCATGACTGATGTGACATAGGAAGACTGAACCAGCTTATAAGTTTTACGAGTCAGGTAAAGTGTTGAAGAACTTTAACATGAAGTCTAATACTCGCTACCCAATAATTGTAACCACAACCATCAGTTCCGTTGTTTGGTCCGAACAAACGTGCTCCAATTTTGTTAGAAAATCCACCGGATGACTCATGAAAATGGTCATAGTAACCGCCTACGGTGTGATAAGGGCGATGAGAGCACCAGAAGAAAGTTTTAAAATGTCAAACAAGTTCTATTTGTATACTTTACAAGTAGGATTCTGACGTTCAGATTCATACATTAAAAGTATGGTAATAACGGCGAGTGATGCTGACAAAAGTATGATGTTTGAGTGACCTATGTTGATACAATTCACAATGGGAAATCAATTTTCACTGTCGATCAGATTTAAAACCTAAACAAACTCTATCCTCAACCGAATTATTAGAACATTTCTACAAAACCTAACGCTCAAATGCTACCATTCTTAAATGAGTTCTATCTCCTCATGCCGGATGACTAAGTAATCCCAATCTCAAATGTAACAGTGATCCCACATGTTTACAAGTACAATTGGCGGTGTAAATAGCCGTGACGACAGACAGAACTCTGAATCTTAATGGCAGTGTATATAGGGGGGTTGTGCCGACTGCGAAACTCGGACGCTCGGAGCAGATGACGTGAACCGTATTTAGATAGTTGACTATCTATACCTGTGTCTGAACGCTCGCATCCGGTGATACGAGCTGTTAACGACGTTGGGATGCCGGTATTTTGTAATGAGCGTCATACCGTTTCCATTTTCAAACACTAAGTGTGCACAGACTTGAATGATTAGGTCATGTACCAACGATATCAACTGGCGGTTTGCCACACCGTACACTCTTTGTCGATGTTGCGGACGACTGGCGTAAGATGTGCCGTGGACAGATGATGATCTGGCGTGAATAAATGAAGTCATCTATCAAGCGGTTAACCAGTGAAGGTCGGTTTCGTCTCCCCGGCTGGGGACTTCGTGTGGCACAAAATCAGGCAACAAGGTGGCTTGTTTCTAAGAAGACGCCACAAACTCCCAGTATATTAGGAAAATACAAGTGAAGGCAAACCTGAAGAACTCAGTAGATTACAAACATAATTCAGATAAACTAGAAATAGAGAAATGTCCAAGGAGTATTGTGCAATGCAAATGCAAAATCCATCTAATGGTATTAATTTTTTACTTTCAAAATGGATGTCCTAGACACAAAGTGAATACGAACGTTTGCCAGAATGAGTTGGCCTAATTACCTTGTTGTAAGGTGTAAACGAGAGTTAAGTGATCGTAAGGTCATCTTTCATGCTTGAATTCACATCATTTGATACCATACGTCAAGCAAGAACCATTAGTGCTTCTGGTGTACAATTGCTTTTTGATAATTTTGAAGCCAGTGATCAGCGTAATCTCGAGACTGTTTGGATTACTAGCTTATATGGGAAGTTTAGACATCCTCGTAACGCGATGTCTTGCTGGCTCACTCCCCATCCCGACCATCCCAACTTGACTGGTTAAAATAAAAAAGAAACTGGCCATGAAATGTTCATTTGAGAATGAGCATCATGAGGTATTATAGATCCTTTAAATCCACTTACATAGGAAATTCTGACTGCATGCTCTGAAGCTACATTAGTACACACTTTATAGATTAACTTTCGGCTTTTCAAGTCAATGTCTGATAGGGATGAACAGTAAGGAATGTGGATGTTCTGGTATGAATGTTGTACGTACCTGATAGTACCTTTTGTATTTACATAAACACTCCAGATTCGGAATACAAATCTGAACATTGGCAGAGCTAGACAATGTTGACAAGGTCTGTCAAGAATGAAACTCCACTCTAGTGGTTCCATCCTAAAGAAGTAGGCTACGCCAGCCACAATCTGTTGTTCAAGTCTTGTCCATTTAACCCAGGATCAAACGGCTAAACGAAGTCACGGAATCCTGTTAGTTCAATTTAAGTGAGAAACCCCAATGTCGTGACCGCCAAAGACGCTTTACCTGTAAAATTGTTTATTGCACGAACTCCTGTACAGGTTATGTTTAAACATAGGGCCACGAACCTGTACACCGATTCGCACAGCCGACGTGCATTCACATACATTGGGTAGCAGTGTGTTATCATTCGCCCTGGTGGCACTTCTCCCGATAGTTGCTTCTGGTCCATCGTCTTCCTGGCGTTGAAGCTTGTTCCTCAGTTCCTGAATGTACACACTACACTACCCGCAAACGAAGCTACCTGTTATACAACAACAGGAATAGGGATAATCGAGTGAAGTTACCAATTACAGTTAAAAGTTACAGTGGTTTTCGAACGACACCGTCCGGTAACCAGAAGCAAATTTAGGTCTATGGTATTTCGCTAGTGCCCGCTGCTTATATCAATGTCGTAGTTGTTAACACGGTTACTTCATGAAAGCGTGCCTGGAGTTCAAACCTAAGTAGTGACAAGAACACGCACTACTGACGAAACGTAACAAGAACGAAACTCAGAGTGAACACTTCTCCCCGTACGGCTGGATAAGCTGTCTGCCTCATACGCAATTCACATGAAACCATCATTACACTGTGGTATCATCAAACAATCTACTGTTAGCGGAGAACGATCATCTGAACGTCCAGTATATATACTACTCAAATGTTTTTGATAAGACATCGTATACCAGTCAGTGTACTCAAGGTTTGCGTGTGAAATATGGAACCGTAAGTAAGCGATAATTAGTCGAGATGCCATTTATCGACCTTGGAAATCACTTGCATTCAAAGTTAACGCAGTGTAAATCGGACTGTGTAAAACTCTTGCTAAACAGTTGGGAAGAGAATGAATTCTCTCCAAATTGTACTGGCCAGATGCACAAACAGCTACCAGGCATGAGTGCGAGTCAGTTTATATTAATTAACTCTTCAACTACTCATTAAAATGCTGTAAACAGCGATCGCGTGACAGACGACAGCAGGTTTATAGGACAGTAGCTACAATGATCATGTACTGAACGATTTTTCCCTTCTGGTTTGCTTTACCAACAATCACCGAAAAGGGACAGATCAGGGTGAATATTCGAATATACGACAGATTAATTTACATCTGTCAAACACCCTCTACTCTTATTCACTTAAGCATACACAAGTAACTACATTTCTCACGTATACAGGACAAAACTAGCATGAGTTTCACTAACAATCAATAAATGCGGGCTCTTGTCATGTACTACCTTGTCAGATCGGATGATTGGACGGCAGTAACAATCGATAAACGCATGTTCAGCCTCTCCCGTGAAAATAAAGTTTTGTTTGATTCCGAGACACTTAGGCCCACGTAATTCTGTCAATCACCAGCATTCATTAGCTGAGAATCATATTGGTACAATGAATCTCACATAAAAAGCGGGTCGATTAAATGACGGTTTTATGTGCACCGTTCGCCAAGAAATGTATCATCACAACTTACAATGTTTTGTCCGAAAAGCATACTCACTGCTTCTTCGAAAGACTTAAGGGGTGCAACTGACCTTTCCGGAAACACTGCTAAAAATGGTCTTCAAGCCTTGTGAAATATACGCACCAAATTTAGCATGAATGAAGTCAAACAGTTTGTTATTGATGAACAAAGTGAGAAGAACACAATGTTAAGAGTAAGTTATAATACTCTCCTTTTCAACCACCTCGGGTGGCCTTCCCCAGGAGTGTTGTTAATGTGATTTCGATTACAAAATTCCTGAGGAAGGCCACCCGAGGTGGATGAAACGTAGACTATTACAACTTGCTCTTAACGTTGTGTTATTCTCAATCGACCTTCAAACCTGCTTCAAAACAAGATCCAGAACGTACCCGAGTTAACAATTTGCGTCACATGGCCGCTCGTGAAAATCGGCCAGGATCATTTGACCTAGATAGCATATAAACAAGTCATCAGTATTTGAAAGTCAGTGTGATAGATGGTAAGCGGAGGTTATTTTGACAACTTGATGAAATATGGATAGCAAGGGCTAAACGCCTACGAAAGACGCTTCAGAAGTGTATGATTCCAAAAAGGCCTTCAAGAAGACAAAATGTTAGTAAGAAAGCCAGATCTTCATCGAGTTTGTTCATTAAATATACTATAAAAGACTTCTGGTTATCAAATTTTCATTCTCACTGCCCCACATAAAATAAAAGATTGCTGCTTGCATGCTAGAAGATTCACTTATATTCCTTTAATACATATCCAAAGCTCCCATAAACCGGTCATTTATCTAGTTACCAGGGTTAACTGCATTTCTGAAAATGGAATGAAGACATTCCTTCACCAAATCTGATCAGGGGACGGTGATCGGGAGCGCAACTACGTGAGGGTTACCTAGCGAGAAGTAGCTCAAGGAAATAGGAACTTACAACCGACCGCGAACAGGTTCGCTGCCTTGTAAACGACAACCTGGATTGATTGATGTATGTATTTTTCGATCAGCAGTGTTGACACTCTAATTTCAATAGGATCCCTACTTATTACCTCATAGGCTGAACGTGTACCACCGTGCGAATCCCTACCACTGCTGAACTTCGGTATGGGAATATTGTATTTTACAAAAGAGGAGGACGCAAAGCGATTTGTGCACAGCGATCAAGGATTTGTGGAAGCAGACTTTTTGGACAACGCGGAAGTTTTTATCGTACCGGTACAACGACCGATTCTGGTTGGTTCACGTAAGTCTTTCGTGAGCTCTAACATTCATGTATGACAAGCATTCGAGCGTACATGTCGATTGCTGAATAAAATGGTCATGACTGGTTTCAACTGTAACATGCTTTCTCTCGAGTTGAATTAACAAATGAATAGGTGGGAATTCAATGGAATGCAGTAGAAAGAGAAGATTGGTTGAGCCACTAAGGTAGGATTGATCATCCACCAGTTTTGCCAACCTGAACTCTCGTACGCTGTGGACGAACTCTCTTTGCAATACTTTTTACATCAATGTTTCACATGACTCAACTCTGTGTGCTGATCACCACATCTAATTGGCTGTAACCAGCCATCAAAGTGAGTTAAGTAGAGATTACCTTTGTGAAAGACCAAACCAAGTTTGTCTTAAAACGCAGGTGGCACTGTATGAAGGCGATCAGAAAGTATTGGCAACTAGCTCGGCCTTCTGTACAAGCTGGATATAAATTCGATTCCCGCGATTCTTGTTGATGTCAAGACGATAAAACTACAGTTGCCACGGTTTCACCTTTTTTGCAACAGAGCACCGATGGTCTTGTTTCATTCTACAATAAAACTTCGACACACACCACTTCTTTGTTTGGTAACACTTGTAATTCACGGAATTCAAGTCCATTAAAAGTTACTGAACTACATCTTTGTAATCCCTACGTTTCTCCATGTAAGTACCACTCTCATGATATGTAACTCGATTAAACCTATACTAAGCAAGCTGTTTGATGCAGCCACAAAACTAACCCTTTGTGCTGAACAGGAGCGCGTCTATCAGGAGCACTGTAGGTGATTCACGAACAAACGGATCACCGTCAAACATATTATGGAGAATTTTTCCCCACACAAATGCCACTCACCCAGCGCGAATGGACCGACCAATAAACTTTGTACCCTACAACAACTAACTGGCGCGTCAGGTCACAAATGAACTAGATGGATGCTAATCACCAAGTGCCGACTGTCGACTCAGAAGACTTAATGTTATCGGTAGGGCAAAAACACCCTGTTGTGTCCTTGGTTTTTATCACGCCTCCTGTGACGTGACAATGAAACAGGAAGTAATAGATGACCTCGCAACTCTTCAGAGAATGCCTAGCTGCATTCATTGATTGACTGTATCGTGATATGAGGAGAAAAGTCATCCGACTTCTTAGTACTCTTTCCTATCTTCCTGACAAACGGTTGAAGCCATCTGGTGTCATCTTTTGAACTTGATCAATGCAAACAGCACCATCAATTGTAACATAGTGCTTGCCCGCTTTCAATCCAGCCATCTCCATTCGGCAAACACTGCTTCACTAATTGCATAGAACTTACCTCTATGCTTGATCGCACATCATTCGTACACCCTAGTAACCATAATGTCATTTAAGCTGTCAAGCTCTGAATGTATTCTCTCCATTTGTATGCTCAAAAACTAGTTGCAATTAAAGAAACAGGCAGGCACACTAATAACCCTCCTTTCAACATTGTTCACCCACCGATAATCCAAACTTAAATCTATCAAAATGTTAGAATGTAACTTGCTTTGCTATTATAATGCCGCAATGGTTATTGTAAAAACAGCAGTGTCATCAACTCCAACCTATTTCACTTTGTTCCTTCAGAAAGTTTATAGTTTGTGACAAGCTGTACCACAAAATGTAGTGTTGTCAGTCGATGGATTCGATGTAGCGTGCCCCAACCATAGCTGACTTCGATCAGTTCAACTGCTCAGATAACCAAGAGTAGGGGGTGAAGCTTGTTGGATGATGCATTTCTGTGGTCTATTCAGTATAGATGGCTGCACTTTGAGCGTTACAACATTGTACGAGTAAGCTAGACAGTCGAGCTGACCTTTAACCCCAGTAACAGAATTTGGTGACACAATCATCCTCACACACGCAACCCAACTAAACTTGTGTAGTGAGGAGACGGTCGGACAATACTACTCACACCACTATTCAGTAGCAGCATGAATCGAGATGATCGCGGATCGAGATAATCGTTTATTAGCGTACGACCTTTTCCTGCCGAGTGGGCAAAACATTCGCCAGTGTCCACGCCTTCCACATCCGTAACAAATGTCGCCACGGCTCTCCTCCTTTTTCAATTTCAAAGCCGCCACTTCCTCAGTCAACTTTTCCACCGCGCTTCGAAGGTCATTCAGTTCACTCGGTCCGTTTGCCTCCACCTCGTTGACTGTCGCA